>JABFDZ020000039.1:25341573-25354931 GCA_019775955.2 Pollimyrus isidori | reverse complement strand
GGTTCAGGACCCCAGTGAGGTGTGTGTCTATGACAGCAGAGATATGGAACTCACACTATCATACCAAAGGGAGCCAGATTCAGGACCCTGGCAAGGAGTGCATGTACAACAATGAAGGCCCCTGTCTCCACTCAGTTCTGAGCCTTAATCGTAGCTGAGGGGAATAACTGCGCCATTTGGTCCCCTGGGATGATCAGTGCCTGCATTTGCCCCCCGTCTCTATGCATTGGCAAGGAGAATTTTTATGCCAAATTCTGATAACTCAGGAGCAGGATAACCAGCAGCAACCCGGGCACCTGAGGGAGGAGCGTGGGTAATTCCCAGGGTGAGCTTTGTGGGGCTTTTGTGTCTGACAGCGGGACCCTGTTTCATGTGGCGTGTGACAGGATCATGTCGACAGCAGAGACAGCCATAGGTATCAGTGTCAGGTTTAATAGGTGACATGGATGGCTGGCGGCTCACACGGAGACCACTAGGGGGCGATGTCGGGGTGAAGCGAGACAGCTCTGCCAGGCTGGAGAGGCTCTTTCGCTGGACTCCTCAGTGGGGAAGGGGTGTGGGGGTGGGAGATTTAGAGGCATAAGATCAATAAGGACTTAAATGGCGCTCCTGTTGACTGCTGGTGCCGGCGGCTTTGAGGAAGTGAGGAAAAGGCATGACAGCTGGCCTTCAGAGAAGTCAAGCCAGCAGGCAATAAAGACTGTCACACAAATACAAACATTTATCGAGTTCTGTTGTTCCCAAAATGATGAGATTTATGGCATGTGGGCTTGCTGCCATTCACAGACACCTATGAAAAGGGGGAGAAACCTGAGGATGTGTAGCTCTGTGTGGGCAGTGCTATCCCAACTGCCTCGTCTCGATGGACCTAAACTGAAAGCAGATGTTATCCATTTCACTGCGTTTTGCACAAATTGCTCAAGATCCCCTTGGGAGGAAAAACGTCTGTGAACATTCAATTAACTGAACGCACAGCATAAAACACACAGTGTTTCTTTTTTTTTAAATAATGTTGTATCGCATATGGTGGTCCAACGTGGAGGCCCAATGGACAGTGTCCATTGTGGGTCCAGTGTGTTACCGGGTTGTGTGCCCTGTAACGGACTGGCATCCCATCCAGGGTGTACCCGATTGTCCGCTCCTCCCGTGTGCCACGCCCCCCCGTTAACCTCGTGTGGGATCCCCATGTGATCAGCTGTTTCTGGTTGTTGTCATTAGTCCTCTGTATTAAGTATGCAGTTTACCTTGTTTCATCAGCCCAGTCATTGGGTGCGTTCGACTTGCTTGCAGTACTGGCTTAAAGCAACGCATTCTAATCCTGATGCAATGAATTACGGTTAGATGCATTGCAACCTCTTACCTGGCTGCACAAACTGGAACCGCCTCCTTGACGACACCTTATTGGCTGAAGAATTTAGTCACATGCGTGACGTTTGTATCCCAGGCAATGCCAGTGCATATTCTCCAGAATATCATGTAAAGCAGTGGGAACTGGTTTTCAGTTAATTTACCTGGTAAAATAAAGTTTGAATAAATGACATAAATGCTTTAATAGTACATGTAAGTTAGTCGTTCATTTATTGTTGGTTACTGTAATGTTGTGCTGTTTTATTAGGTTAATTGTCCAGTCTGTGAAGAAGGCATTCAAGTAAGAATTGCACTATAGTACGACTCATTTTCTAGCACATACATTTTTTATTAGGTCAGCGTTCACGGTTCGGCTTCTGATATTCAGACTGAGTTCTAGGTCAAATTGGTTTGTTCAACTTTTAAGAAATTCGAGTTTTAGTGTGTTCGAGAACCGAGATACCACTGTATAGGCAGTGGGTCCGGAGTGCCCTTATCATGCTGTCATGAATTCCACTCAACCTACTCAAAATGGCACCTGGAGATGTGCGTTCAAGGCCAGCCATTGTAGATGGACATACTGCTATTAGATGGGCCCGCTGCTCACAGTCTGCCTTGCTGCTAACAGTTGGCCTCGTTGCTTGTAGTTAAGGCCTTGTTCCAGGTCCAGTGATTTCATGGCATCGCTGGTCACATTATTTCATTATGTAGATGCCGACACAGACCCCTAAGTCACTGAGCTGCACACTGAAAGTCTAACTTCCCATGAATAATGTTTTTGTACCTTATTATTGCAGTAATCTCAGTCATGAATTGAACTGATCCATAATCACTTTTGGAGACTTAAGATCTTTTTGTGCTTCATCTACAAATAAGCAGTCTTTCAGAAACTGAAGTACCATGGTGACAGTGTGTGTTTACATATAGAGGGCGAAAAGACAGTCAGCCTGGGAACAGAAGATCATTATAATGAAATTAAGTGTCATTATATATTTTAAATTGTAATTAATCGAGTGACTCTCTTTGACTTTTCAGTTGCGATCGGTTGTTGTCAGAACAAAGCTGTTTGGATCAGGCATCATACAGAGAAGTCTAGAAGTCATTTGGGTGTGATTTTCATGTAACGACATTTGACCATAATAACTGAAGAAATTTGAAATAATATAGTGTTTCAAAAACACGGACTAAAACGTGTTCAAAACAAATGCGTAAACACCAAACTCAAAACAGAACTTACTCACAAGGCTGATTACTGTGAATTTAATAACCTGTTTCTCAGATGTGGAGCACTGTGTCATCAAATCACAGCAACTAATCATGACTGCGGTCAACTGTCCGGCGTATTTGTGCCGTACCAATAGTGTTCCCTCTTTCATGAGGAGTAGCTTTTCTGGACATGCAGGACTCAGGAAAAGCTGAATGTTTGGCTAACGTTTAGCACCACCAGCAGTACTGCTGACGGTAACTTTCGGGATTGCATGCTCGCCAATTTCACACCCCGAGAAATGAAGACCAATTCACTTTATTCTTTTTCTGCTCCTGAAGGTCTCACAGATAGAAAGCTTTTTCCCCCCCTCTAGTAATTGTTCTCAGGTAGTTTCCAGGAATGAATTTTAGCCGGTCCGAGTTTTCAGGGGACGCGCTCAGGCGGACGGCCCCGGATCATCATCATTAAACGGGCTCCTTTGTTTACACAAAGCGTGTCGAATTAACACATTAGTAATTAATGGGGTATTGAGAGGGGCACTGCAGGCCCCGCGCTCGGTGCAGTCGGGGACTCGCTGTGCTATTCTTAGAGAGGTGAAATGAGATAGACGGGGCGCAGTGGAAGACGACGTCTCGGTCCGGAGCCAGAGCGCTGTGTCGGAAGTGTTATTGTCCTTGTAAATTTAAGCACGGCAAACGTCACAGTTCTAGCTGCTCTCTTCATCCGGATATTTATGGAGGAAATCCAGGCTGATTTCCTTCCGTTGGAGTAACCTTTCTAGATCCTTAGCCATCACACAATCTGCTGCATGCCCAATTGCTTAATATTTCAATAAATAGGCTCTTTTTGTGCTATAAATATAGAAACCATAATAGGTCACCTATATAAAATGGTTTGTAATTTTCAACAATCTGATTTCACTTGTATCTTACATTGCCAGAAATAATGTGGTGACCCAACTTCCATAGTCCTCTGAAAAATCACTTTGACCCATTTTAGATGTAAAAGAGTACATGTTCTCATTCTTTTCATTGCAAACAGCACAAAGGTTACTGTGCAATGTATTAGACCGTTATATCTGCGATGGTGTCTCAAGACTCCCCGCAGTATGAATGTGGTGCTTAAAAAGACGTGGTAATTTGTCTGAAATTAGAGCTCTTTGATGATGGTGCAGCTTGGCCCATGAGGCTCCTCTCTTCCAGGCCGGCTTCGATTCAGACACCGATAACTGTTTGCATCTTCTCAATCTTTAGGTACCCGGAGCAACAGTAGAAAGCCCTGCGCATTAAGGTCATTTGAGTGCAGTTCAGACGGATAGAAATCAGCGCCTCGATTTCTGCCAGCCTCTCCGGAGCAGCGAAGCCAGCCGCCGTACCGGGGGAGATTTTCAGGAAAGTGTACTGGGGGTAGTGGCACCACGTCGAAGCGAGGGGGGCGGCAATGGTGGGAGCCGCCTGTGAGCCCAGGCAGAGAGCGCAAACCCCCAAGGCTGAACACGCCGTTTGCTAATCCTGAGAAACACTTACACGCCATATTTAAGCATAGCACAAGCCGGCAGTAACTCAGAGCGGGGGTGTGTTCTACTGCTTTTACTTTCGTACTTATGCCCCCAAGTCACAAGTCCGACGCTCTACCCGCTACGAGAACGATTTGCCCACCCAGAGACAAATAGGTGAAATAAGTGCTGTTTCAGTGCTGGCTCTGCCCAGAAATCCCTCCAGGCAATTCCTAGACTTATGCTCATAATCAATGGCCCCCAGGCATCTCAGCCTTTCAGTAATAAATCCTGTAGCGTTGGTATTTATTTGATTTCTTATTTTGTTTTGAAGTTTTCTATGGCGCTGTCAAGCACTTTGTGCGTCTTACATATATCAGCCCCCGCCCGCTCCCCACCCATGTTAATGCTGTATTATATTACCATAGATATTTTTTTCAGATAAGTAGATCAGCATTATTGATTTCAAAGAACCCTATACAAGTTCAACACATTAGTGTGTTTGACTTCATTGAGTAGTCTGCTGCCCTACAGCTTCTTGCCTGCTCTCTGGATCATTAGCCACGGTTTGCCGCTAAATAATGCAAAATGAACTGAGAAATTTCCTGTCAGACAGGACAACAAAGGGGGAAAAAAATATTCTGCATTAATTAGTTCTAAACAAAGAATTAAATAATTTACCTGCATGGTTCTGATTAAACTCATTCTACAAAGCTTTTTGTCGGTAACCCCTACAGAGAATACAGAAAGCAGAGGTGGAAGAAGCATTGTGTTAAAACAAACCTTTTAATCATTAATTTAATGCGCAAAGATGATGAAAAAAGTTTAAGTATATGTCGATTCAGTTACCATCGATGGCCAATCTTTTATTCCAGGGGGCTTTCACTGACAGTGCAGTAATTAGAATTTCTTTTTCCCTCCGCTTATCTCGCACCTGCAGGAGCGTCTGATTTATGCGTGTTGCAGCCGGGGCATTGGAAGCGGACCGCCCACGAACAAAGTGCACTTGCCTCGGATTTTGGAAAAGGACCTCACTCGTGTTTTGGGCTGGACACCGCTTGTCCACGTCGGCTTACAGCCAAGAGGAAGCTGTTACTTCTGTATTGGATTTTGACGGCGATGAGGGCGTGTGACTATGTAACGGGGAAGGGGGTCGATGGTGCATATTGGCGGCTGTTGTTCCCTTGTTGAGCCCTGGTCCTCTCTGGGTATCTCTATCAGCTGCTCAGCGATACAGCAGTGTAGCTGAGCCCCCGACCCAAGTAGGTGACTGCTTAGCTGGAGAGAAGCCCTTTGCTCGCCCCCCCCCCCCTCCCCAAGGCGTCACTTAGCGTCAGCACATAGAGAGGTGTGGGCCACGGGAGGAGTTATCCGAGTCGCTCTCGAGGTGAGGTGTTAATCATTCCCTCGTTCCCTGGCCAGCAATCGAATTTACCGAATTTTATCGAGTATAGCCTGCTTCCGCAACCGAGACCGTCAGAAGACTCTGCGTCGATTGACAACATTTTTCCACAGAGAATCAGAAGACGGGGGGGGGGAAAAACCCCAAAATGCCAACAGTGAGGAGCCTACAAAATTACTCCTAAATCACTCAAGGAAGGGAGGAAGATGCCCCTTACAAACAGGCCAAATAACAGGGTTAGGGTATACACTTTGGAAAACAAATAAATAGTATACCATAGAAATACAGTAACATTTTATGCAAGTATAAGCTACATAATGTTTGTATAAAGCTTATGAAAATGTGTCAAGGTACTGCATAGGCTGATCAGGTTCCAGTGACCCAGCTGATTGAGGCCGTGGATTTTAAAGGCTCTGTGATGACTACAGTGTTATTGTATGGCATGAGGAAGCTCGTCTGAGCATCTCCTGGTCTGTTAGCTGAGGGCTTGGTATCAGTGGTAAGTGGAGTCTTTTATACCATAGGATGCATGTTGCCTTAAGCAGCGTCAACATTTCTCTTTAACCTTTACTTCCTGCTGCTTCTTACTCTTATCACTACATAAAATGATATGAAATTAGGCACACATGTAAAAAACAAGTTTTGGAACCACATTTTTTAACTTGGACCTAATCCATCATGCAGTTTTTGAAATATTTGCAAAAAGCCAAGACACGAAGACAGGTTTTTTTCCAGCTGTTTTTGTTATATTCGTCGGTCAATAAATTATACGCAGGTTATTAATTTTGTTATTGAACTTCCTACAATTACTTGTAAATGGGTCAGCTTTTATTTTAGGTCTGTGACTTTTATATCTGAAGTTATAAGGTAATTATTACAAAGAGGGAAGAAATGGCCCCCTGCAATGGGCCCCTGGTACATTCCAAAGGGTTAAAAGTGATAATAATCATAACATTTTAAATAAATGTGACTCTGTACTTTATTTTGCATTTAAAATATACAAAAGAATGTGCAGTGTAAATATGGAATGTTTTGAAAATGAATCCAGGTGGTGTGCAGGATACAAACAGTCACATTGTTTTCTCTGTTTCACGGGTGCTAGAAAAGAGGAAGTTACATTTTGCTAATCTTTACTTACTGACGGAGGAAAAGCTGATCTTTAAATATTTAAATTTGGAGTATCTTACAGTAGTTAACTTACCGGCATATTGTAACAGTCTCACATGACGGAACACAGAATCCTGTCCAATTGAAATAATTACACTTGTGTTGTATACCGAAATGTTCCTCTCTGATAAAAAGAATGCATTTTACGTCCCATAAAAATCACACTTCACTGCCATTATGAGCTGTGTTTTAGCAGCCGCCCAAGAAAAGCACTCTCTCCAAACCTGAAGACTGACTATCTTCATTGAATTCAAATTTTCCACTCACTGCAGCATCATTTTTCGTGCCCAAACTTTGCAGTACGTCCTTTGGGCTGTACAAACAAAAGGTTGGTAAGGTTATTTCATTACTCTAAAGGCAAGGCCGAGGCATCAGGTTGTGTGACTGTTCTGCTGATGTTTACTGCATCTCCTGCAACGGAGAGTTATTTGAGTAGATATTTGCTTTCATATTACAGAAAGATACACAAACAGGTAGAACATTCATGTAATTAAAATTCAGATTAACAAAACTGTGCTCAAGGCACATTTTCGTCATTTCCTTAATTGCTTCTCCAGAAATCATTTACCAACATGTTTGCTTATATCTGACAGCCCCTGTACTGGACCAGAATCTCTACACACCTGCTGAAAAGTTAATTAATTGACCTAATAAAGTCAGTACTTTTGTGATTCCTCTCTTTATCTTGCTGTTTATCTCTGCTTCATCTCCCAGCACCTAGAGCACATATAAGTGTTGGCATCCCGACCTTACTATAAAAAGAGAGAAGGTTAGAAGTGGAGCAGCCTCCGTTACATAAAGGCAGAAGCTGGCCTGATTTGAGGGGAATTCAGCATCATTTCTCATTGATTTATTTAACCATGCAAAATGCACAACAGCCTTCATCAGACAGCTAAAGGAGGCATCTCTGTCCCAGCTCTCTTTGAAAACAGTTGTTATAATTATCTGCGTTGCAATAATCATTTGTGCCGGAAGGCATAACACACAAGTACACAGGAACGGCTTGCCATCCAACACCTTTCCTGTTTTTGTAGTATTTACAAAGATTGGTGTTTATTTCGGGGGGAAGATAGTGTTCTACTCAGTGTTGAGTGTTAAATTACTGTACATGCATGCGATGCAGTGGGATTGAGGACATTCTTATGATGCATTGGGGGACCAGATGCTTTTTCTGGTCCAACTCATTTTTAGTGGGTAGCTCTGTTTTTTTTTCCTCCTCAACAATTTGTTTAATTCTAAACACAGGCATCACAGACAAATTAACTGAATGAAAATCGCTGAGAGTAAAGGAAATTAATATAAACAAGTCTGTACAATGAAATGACCCTGAAAACGTGAGCTAATTTAACAGTCGAGCAAATTTAACTCCCATCAAAGCCATTTGTTTTGATGGAAGGTGTGGCAGACTCTGCCATCTGGGAAAAGCATAATCAGCTGGCATTTCTGTTCCTTTTGATGAAGCTGCATGCCAGGTGGTGATCTCCTCTTAAGCCAAAGGGTTTTTATTTTAGTCTACAGCTATATGATGCACAGATCATACACTGAGATGGAAGATCCTTCTTCATTAGTCATCATGAAAAAAGTAATAAATACAATATAAATATCGATGATACATAATCATGTAAGAAACAGGACACTAAAGTATACATTTGGACATGGCATTTGAAGCAAAAAATATACATGGAATATACATATAACACCTGATTATGGTGGTAAAGATTGGACAAATGGGCAATGGTATTAAATAAGCAGATGAGGGAATTTGTAGTAAACAGGCAAAATGTAGTTTAGTTTCAGTTTGCTGATCATGAGATGTTGTGAGTATACTTCAGAGACTAGAAAGTCTCCCAAGCTCGAAACTACACCTTATAAGAAATGCCATTAAATTCTGACAGATTAAGCAATGAACTAGTCCGGTTTGGCAGTTTTGATAGGTTGTTATCTACACTATATTGCTAAAAGTATTGGGACGCCTCACCAAATCATTGAATTCAGGTGTCCCAATATAACTTCCATAACTACAGGTGTATAAAATCAAGCACCTCGGCATGCAGACTGCTTCTACAAACATCAGTGAATCCAAACCTGGTGTCTTGATAGGACGCCGCCTGTGCAAGTCCATTTGTGAAATTTATAATAAATATTCTACAGTCAACCGTTACTGGTATTATAACTAAGTGGAAGCAATTGGGAACAACGGCAATTCAAGTTGTAGACCATGTAAAATCACAGATCAGGGGTGATGCGTGCGCCCAGTGTGCAGAAGTCGCCAACACTCTGCAATGTCAACAACTACGGACCTCCAAACTCCACGTGGCCTTCAGATTAGCTCAACAACAGTGAGTAGAGAAACAGATTTCCATGGCTGAGCAGCTGCATCCAAGCCATACATCACCAAGTGCAATGAAAAGAGTCAGATGCAGTGGTGTAAAGCACACCACCACTGGACTCTAGGGCAGTGGAGACATGTTCTCTGTCTGGGTTCTGCAGTTGCCAGGAGAATGGTACTTGCCTGACTGCATTGTGCCAAGTGTTAAGTTTGGTGGAGGAGGAATTATGGTGTGGGGCTTTTCAGGGGTTGGGCTTGGTCCCTTAATTCCAGTGAAAAGAACTCTTAATGCTGCACCATTCAAAGTCACTTTGCACATTTTCATGCTCGCAACTTTGTGGGAAAAGTTTGGGGAAGAGGCCCCTTAATGTTCCAACATGACAGCGCACTAGTGCTCGAAGCAAGGTCTATAAGGACAAATCTGGTATGGAGGAACTTGACTGGCCTGCACAGAACCCTGATCTCAACCCGATCGCACACCTTTGGGATGAATTACAGCGGAAACCGAGAGCCAGGCTGTCTCGTCCAACATCTGTGCCTCCTGGAAGAATGGTTAAAAAATCCCATAAACACATTCATAAACCTTGTGGACTGTCACGCCCAGCTCTGTATGATCCTTGTGCATGCCACGCCCACCTTGTTACCTGATGTTTATTCCTGATTGTTCTCACCTGTTTCCTGTTTCTGCCAGCTTGTCCTGTGTATTTCTGCGTCTGAGTTAGTCTGGTAGATCGGTCATTGATGTTCCCTGATCTTTCCTGGTGTTAGTTCTTTGTCTTGCCCAATAAACCCCGTTTACCCGACTTTCTGGCTGGACTCGCTTATTTCCCCACTCACCCGCCGAGGCATCGTGACAGTGGACAGCCTACCCAGAAGAGTTGAATCTGTTATAGCTGCAAAGGGTGGCCCAACTCCATATTAAAGCCTATGTATTAAGAATGAGATGTCATACTTCATGTGTGTGTAAAAGCAGGTATCCCAATACTTTTGTCAATATAATGTAATTGTAGTAATATGTGAGAAATTCGAATGGCTCCCTTCATTATATATACTGTACTATATGCTTTAATGTCTGCCAAGTCTTGCCCTCTTACCTAATCATAAACACAATTTTCAAAATATCAACATGTTCCATGCACAAAAATATTAAATGCATGTTTTTTACTTTTTTTGCATGGCTCTCAGAAAGCACTTTGTGCCCTTTCACTAGAGGGTGTTATTCAGTTTAATGCCCTTTTTTCCCACTTTGGTATTATGAAAAACCTTTTTCGGGTGGCGCTAAAAGCGATGTTTGTCACAAAAGTGTTAACAAAATGTGGGAATTAATATAATATTCATTCCAGCCTATCTGTTTGGCATCATCAGGCTTGTGAACACAGGCCTAATGCGTGCAACCAAGATGGGTAAGGCGCTATACAAAAATAAAGTGAACTGAAAATCTGTATTCATATTCTGCTTCTTTACTGCCCGCTGTTAGGTGAAAAACTTCCATTAGAGGATTTTGTTCTAATTTTTTGTAAGACTTGCTACACCCAAGATGGTGCGTACACGTGAACGTGACCCGGGAGGTGGAAGGAGCGCCTTGCTCAGAGTAAGAGCTTGAAGAGGCAGCAAAGAAATAAACAGGGAGTCAAAATGGGTGTCAAGACAGGGGAATAACAAACAGCGTCAGACGTCAAGATCGGTGTTCGTAGGCCGCTGCGCAAAATTGCAAACTCTGCCATTCTTTCAGGTGACACAAAAAATACACACTTTCATATAAATATACAAAACAAATATGTTAGCAGAACCCTAAATAATTATTTGAAAGTACCGTGACAAGGACGAGCTATAATGAGGTTCCCAAAGGGAGCGTAAGAGCCAGAGCCGCACACCGCCCCCCATCCTCCCCCCAAGCTCCCACTGAGGCCCAGGCTACGCTGCTGTTTACGTCGGCGTGCCACTGGCTGCCATGACAAAGGAAAAGAGGAGCGAAACACTAATCGACTTTTATACAGCCTGCAATGTTGCCAAGTGTAACTTAATTTAGCAAATTGGACGGCGTTTGGGATCTCCCACGGTGACAGTGACTGTTCTCGCACACCAAGAGCTGCAGTCACAGCCTCACCTGCCAAAGATGTGTAAAAAGCCAGCCTGACCTGAAGACCTGAACATGTGGCGAGAGGCTTTGGAGGGGAGCCGCCTGGGATTTGGGTTGGGGAGCTGCCTTTTAAGGGAAGTGGGGTGGGATATGGGCAGGGTGGGGTATGGGCAGGATGGGATATGGGCAGGGTGGGGTATGGGCAGGGTGGGATATGGGAAGGGTGGGGTATGGGCAGGATGGGTATGGGCAGGGTGGGATATGGGCAGGGTGGGGTATGGGCAGGATGGGTATGGGCAGGGTGGGGTATGGGTAGGATGGGGCAGGGACAGGATGGGGCATGGACAGGGTGAGGTATGGGCAGGATGGGGTATGGGCAGGGTGGGTATGGGCAAGTTGGGAAAGCCTTCCCTTACATGTCAGTTAGGTGTGACGCTTCTGACCAATCAGGATCATTAATTATTAAACTAATTACCTGGGAGAACTGAAAACAACACTTGGATTTGGAACTGAGGTGCAGATTTGAAGAACCCTGTACTAGGACCTAGAAGGCCAGCAGCAAACTGAGCGACGTCGGACAGACAGAATTATCTGGAGCTAGAAACACCAGCTTATTATAGACAACCGGAAAGGACCTGATGGAGACACATGATCCAAAGCTGTGCAGTCACCTGACCCCACGCCCCAGAATGAACAGCGGCCTCACAAGGCTTCTAGAATCACTACTTTACAGCATGGATACAGGCATTATGCTTGTGGTATTGTAAAGCTATTGAGTATATGTAAACTACACCAATGAAAGTCCCTTTTATAAACCAGTAGAATGAATGACATGCTTTGAGAAGTCATTGGTATTACCTTACTTGTCATTAGATCCCTGAATTGTATATAAGGTCATAATACATTATTAATGATAAAACACAGCTAAATCAGGTCAATACACTGACCGGATAAGGGTTTCTCTTTTTTTAAGTTACAGTGCATTGGATTCTATAACACATTATAGTGATCAACCGAAACATTTGAAAATAAACAACGTTTTACGTAAGACAAACATGTATCAACATTTCCGCGCGGAGAGCGATGCGGCACATTGTGTTCGCTTCTAAAAGCACATAGTGAAGAAACAGAGTACAATTTCATAAGGTCATGGACACATCTGCTCCAAGGCCGCAGAAACCAGTTAATAGCATCCTGGTATCAAACATATTCGTCTGCAGGATAATCGCACCACATCGGCGACTGAAGTACTTCAAACGGCCGATATTACAGAAATCAGCTGGCAGTGATACGACAAAGGCCCTGCAGAGGAGCGCGACGGTCGGTGCATACCAAGCGCCGCTGCAGGCCCAAAGCAACACAGACCTGTCTGCTACACCGCCAGCCAAAGGGCCTGGCTTCCCGGGTCTGCGTTCAGCAGGAGCTCCCGGCTTGTAAACTCCGCCGTCGAAACTGGCTATATCGTTTCTGTTTGCTTAATAGGATTCATTTTATCAGCAGAAATTGGAGCAAAAATTGAGCTTGCCGCATCTCCTGCGTTGGAGGTAATGATGATTATTTTCCAGTCATCAAAAGTTAGGGCTGTCGCAACATTAATTAAACCTCAGGGCAATAAAAAGTAAGCACTTAATCTAGTTACAATGCACAAGAATGCTAAAATCTGTCAATTTGTATAACTGTTCAAGGAAAAATTAAATTTTGTAGGGAAATATTTGATTTTAATAAAGAAGAGCAATGTCACATAGACAATACTGAATATTTCTTGCACAGTAGGAATTCTGCTGCTAAACCACAAAAAACAGAGATTAAGAACTTTCAGCACAATGCTAGCTTGGTAGTTACCTCTTCCACATACATTATCAGAGAAATTATGTGAAACAGTACTAGATATTGTACTTTTGGCATTAAAGCTTATTATGTAAGAATTTCTGTAAATTATGTAAGTTACCTGGGATTGCTATAGTTGGGTAGTTAATTTCCATGTTTCAGGTGAACAATGCCCCCATATACTGTAACTATCAAACTTTTTGAGGAAGGTCATTCTTCCTGCATGTTGTGGAACACTCAGCACTGGCACGGTTAGGACTGGTGTTGGATATGGCTTGACTTCTTGTCTGTTGCCCAATAACCCCAAAGACCAGCAGGGGGAGGCGAGAATCCCCATGGACCGAGGCCTTCAGGTGGACGGCACAGAGCGCCAGCCAGAAACCACACTAACGGAGGCCTTCAGGTGGATGGCACAGAGCGCCAGCCAGAAACCGCACTAACAGAGGCCTTCAGGAGGACGGCACAGAGCGCCAGCCAGATACCGCACTAACGGAGGCCTTCAGG
>JABFDZ020000039.1:25316080-25339503 GCA_019775955.2 Pollimyrus isidori | reverse complement strand
CAAACAGAGGCCTTCAGGTGGACGGCACGGACCGCCAGCCAGACACCGCACTGACAGAGACCTTTGAATGGACGGCACGGAGTGCCGGTGAGAATCCGCACTTGCAGAGGCCTTCGGGTGGATGGCACGAAGCGCCAGCCCGAAACCGCACTAACGGAGGCCTTCAGGTGGACGGCACAGAGCGCCAGCCAGAAACCGCACTAACGGAGGCCTTGAGGTAGACGGCACAGAGCACCAGCAAGACACTGCACTAATGGAGGCCTTCAGGTGCACGGCACAGAGCGCCAGCCAGAAACCGCACTAACAGAGGCCTTCAGGTGGACGGCACAGAGCGCCAGCCAGATACCGCACTAACGGAGGCCTTCAGGTGGACGGCACAGAGCGCCAGCCAGACACCGCACAAACAGAGGCCTTCAGGTGGACGGCACGGACCGCCAGCCAGACACCGCACTGACAGAGACCTTTGAATGGACGGCACGGAGTGCCGGTGAGAATCCGTACTTGCAGAGGCCTTCGGGTGGATGGCACGGAGCGCCAGCCAGAAACCGCACTAACGGAGGCCTCCGTGTTCTCTCTGAAAGGAAATAGTGAGGTGGGTTCTTTCCCAGTATTGAGTGTTTCTGAGATGCACTGAACCTTAATATTCTTCAGCAAAATTGTGCAGATTTACAAGCAACTGAACTATAAACCATAAATTTTGATTAGAGGCATCTGATTAGGGCTTGAAAATGAAATAAAGTGCTATCTCATGGGTATAATTCACTGGCATTTGGTAAGCGACATCACATCTTTGGGGAAATGGAAGAGAAGCTTTTTCACAAGTGACTTTGTCCTTTTTCCATAGTGAGATAGCTGGCATTGTGGAGGTGGATCATCCACAAGGAGCTTTGTGGCTGCTCTTCCCCTGCCATCACAACATTTCCTAAAACCACGTGTATGGCCCCCACTGGGAGCAAATGGCCCAATTAATAAGGAACTATCAGTAAATAACAGTAATTTCTACACATTTTGGATATTGTAGATTATGTCAACATTTGAACTATTTAGCTGCAATCAAAATGCCAAATGTACATATCTTTATTTAGAAGTATGTTCATAAAATAAAAACTTTACCTTTGCATTACCCTAGCTACTCCCAATGCAGTTTCTTGAACGCATTTTTACATTGTACTATAAAAGAATATCTTAACTGCATCATCAAAGGTTAATAACGCTATTAGCAGTGGGTGTGCATTGAATATCGCTAATTGTGGTTTTGATTCACATGTATCTGTTGCTTCGGATTTCCCTGGGCAGTCTCGCTTTCTCTACTTCTCGTAAAATTGAATTTAATTAAATCCGGACAGTGAGCAGGATCTTCCTTTGCCGCCGCACGCATATTTCGCTCCATCCCACTTCACATCCGTCACCCTATCTCGGCTGATTGTTTGTTGTTCTGAATGCCGCGTATTTTGCCTATTCTCCGATCGACAAAAACTTTTTAATCTCACGATTAAGTTTCATTAGCGACGTCATTGCAAGCGATTCATTTATGATTGATTATGATCTATAAAGCTATTTTTCGTTATTTTGAAATTCGAGTTCCGAATGAAAGCGCTATAGCCTACAAAAAATATATAATTACAATATGTCGGATGTATTTCTTGGCATATTTGTACTATATACTGTACAATTGTCAGTTAGATAGCCTATAGGAAATTTTACGTTAAACGCAGCAAATGGCTGAAACGTTCACACTTTAAAACATTTAAACACATTTGACCAAGCCTGTGAACAGTGAAAAAATGTACAGACAAAATAAATTTATTTGTAAATCCGCTGCGGTTTTCAATCAATCGGATACATACACGTATTCATCTTAAGTGACCGGTGTCTGGAATAACTTGCCAAATCACGTACAAAACTAAGCGAGCCGTAGGTCCCGCCCTCGCGGGAAAGATCTTACGCCTATTGGATGATACTTGAAGGCGGGGTTGGTCCCTGCTCCTATGATTGGCTGGGTGCAGATCAGTAATAATGTTAAATACACTCTGAGGTGAACGGAGTTTGTCAGTGAGAAGCACGGAGAGGAAGGCATAGGTACGTGTGCATGTGAAACCGCTACTTCAAGGTCCTCAGCTGCTCATTTCAAGAGAAATCCCATATACTGTTCGATGACACGAAGTTTTTCTTTTTTTTTAAGAGAAAGTGCAGATCGGATCTTTCACTTTGTCCTATTCTCGTAAACGCTGGACTTATTCAGCGCAAGGGCAATGGCATCACAGAGGTGTTTTACCCTGCATCAATGCAGCATGCGAGGTGTTTGATCACACCGTAAAAGTCCAGTCGGAATACACATGTATATGTCCCACATGGATTAAACATCTCAGAGATGACTGGCAGGGGAGTGATGTGATCCGTGAACTGGAAAACGCGTTTCTTTATAATCACACGGAAAGGACCCGGCAGGACCCGACTCATTGATATTGCAGGCATACTTTCTGTCGTACTTGTATACGCGATATAATATTTCACAGCCTGTGGCTCTGCGACTCTGATCAAGGAATGAACACAAATAACTGATCAGGAATGTATGTCTTAAGGTAAGACATCGCCTTAATTGTATTCACTGAAGAAATCTTACTGATTATTGTATGTGTGGATAAGTTGTCAGTGAATGCAACAGCTTGTAAAATCTTTTCTGTTGTGTGTGTTTTTCTTATTGAGTATTTTTTATTTGTGAAACTGACTGCTGAATATTTAAGAAAAATATGCTTAAGGATTCTCTATAATTACATTCTAATGATATAATAATAACATCGAGTTGCTATTTGACAGTAAGATTTTTTTGGTGTTTGTATCGGAAGACATTTGTAATCGTCACATGTC
Organism: Pollimyrus isidori; assembly: GCA_019775955.2. NCBI lineage: Eukaryota > Metazoa > Chordata > Actinopteri > Osteoglossiformes > Mormyridae > Pollimyrus > Pollimyrus isidori. Next base: position 25,336,635 of record JABFDZ020000039.1, on the reverse strand, counting down.
TCTAAGACGGCTGAATATTATTACAGTTTAGCGTCAATCGTATAGTAAGCATCTCTGAATATATATTTTTTGCTGAACATATATCGTATTCTTTTCAAAAACGACACCCAGTCCCGGACGTGCACTTTATGTTAACAAATACGCATTAGTATGCATTGCCATTAATGCTTTTCTTTCTTGTGCCATATGGTTTAAAAAAGCATGATGCCTGTGATCCTTTTGAAAGAAATAATTATAATTATGCATACTACTGGGAGCAATAGTTTTTTTCCTTTCTGTATATAAGCGAAAAGGCAGATTTATTCAATTTCACAAGTGACAAATACGAGCCTGCTATAGTAATCCTACCGCCGTGCCTTTTTTTAACTAATTGAATCATGTTATTTCTCTGTTTATTTCAGAGGAGCGCTACAATAATTTCGTTTTGTGAAAGTCGAATTTCGGCTAAGCTTCCGATGAGAAAAGACGTTCAGTTGAATTTAAATTGGACACACATCACCCCCGCCTTTAATTGAAATAGTTCTAGGAAATGAATTGAATGCAAAAAGGCATATTTTGAGCAAATTGTGTTTAATTATGAGTGGAATGCCCCGTTTGATGGCAGTTAGATGTAGAAACTGTCAGCTCACGGAGCTAATCAACAGGTCGAAAGCGTGAAAAGGCATAGAAAAATACAAGCGCTCAAGTACAAGGGATGCATCTCTCTGTGCCGTTTTTCCTGTTGTTATGGGCTCAAGCCCTGACACTGAAGAACTTGAATTATTCTGTTCCCGAGGAACAGGGACCGGGAACCGTAATAGGAAACATTGCCAAAGATGCTCAAATTGGACCCGGTGAGAGGGGAAAGAAGTCCAACTTCAGGGTGTTGGAGAATTCAGCCCCTCATCTTATTGATGTGGATCCCGAAAGTGGACTGCTGTACACCAAACAGAGGATTGATCGAGAAACCATGTGTAGGCGGAACCCCAAGTGCCAGCTCTCTCTGGAAGTGTTTGCCAACGACAAGGAGATCTGCATGATTAAAGTGGAAATACAGGACATAAACGACAACTCGCCGAGCTTCCCGTCTGATCAGATCGACATCGACATCGCCGAGAACGCGGCCCCGGGCACCCGGTTCCCGCTAACAAGCGCTCACGACCCAGACTCGGGGGAGAACGGCTTAAAAACATACCAGATCACGCGGGACGATTACAACTTGTTTTCTCTGGATGTGAAATCGAGAGGAGACGGCACCAAATTCCCAGAGTTAGTTATTCAGAGACCTTTAGACAGGGAGGAGCGGAGCCATCACACACTTATACTGACAGCAACTGATGGAGGGGAATATCCAAGATCTGGGACAATGCAAATTAATGTCAAGGTTATCGACTCCAATGACAACAGTCCTATGTTTGAGCAGCCGTCCTATGTGGTAGAGATTCCTGAAAATTCACCCCCTGGGAAAGTGTTGATAGATTTAAATGCGACGGACCCAGACGAAGGCAGCAATGGGCAGATAGTCTATTCTTTCAGTGGTTATGCACCGGACAGAATCAAGGAGCTGTTTTCCATTGACCCTAGAACAGGTGTCATAAAAATTCAAGGGGAAATAGACTATGAGGAGAGTCCGGTTATAGAGATTGATGTACAAGCAAAGGACCTGGGACCAAATCCAATACCAGGTCACTGTAAAGTGACCGTTAAGGTTGTTGATAGGAATGACAACTGGCCTTCGATAGGCTTTGTCTCTGTTCGACAGGGAGCGGTCAGCGAGGCTTCCCCACCAGGAACTGTCATAGCTCTGGTCCGAGTCACAGACGAAGATTCAGGGAGGCATGGGCAGCTCCAGTGCAGAGTGCTTGGGAATGTGCCCTTCAAGCTGGAGGAAAATTATGACAATTTCTACACCGTAGTAACAGACAGACCTTTAGATAGGGAGGTGCAGGATGAGTACAATGTGACTATAGTGGCCAGGGACAATGGGATCCCCCCCTTAAACTCGACCAAATCATTTACAGTGAAAATTCTAGATGAAAATGACAATGCGCCCCGTTTTACCAAAACAGTTTACCTGCTGCAGGTGCCAGAAAATAACATCCCGGGGGAGTATCTAGGTTCAGTTTTAGCTCACGATCCTGACCTTGGTCAGAATGGAACTGTGTCCTACTCCATTCTACCATCTAACGTTGGTGATGTGTCCATCTACACATACGTGTCCGTCAACCCCACTAATGGTGCCATATACGCTCTAAGATCGTTTAATTATGAGCAGACAAAATACTTTGAGTTTAAGGTCCTGGCGAAGGACTCGGGGTCTCCTCACCTGGAGAGCAATGCCACAGTGAGAGTCAGTGTCCTGGATGTCAACGACAATGCTCCAGTCATCGTCTTGCCCCTGCTGCAAAATGACACTGCAGAAATCCACGTCCCCAGGAACGTGGGGGTGGGACATATCATCACCACAGTGAGGGCGGTGGACAGTGACTATGGGGAAAGTGGTCGCCTGACCTACGAGATCTCGGACGGCAACGAAAAGAATTTGTTCGAGATAGATGCCGTCACCGGGGAGGTAAGGACCATCCACCCAGTGTGGGAGGAGGTTGCTCCAGTTGTGGAGCTTATAATCAAGGTAGTAGATCATGGGAAGCCAACCCTTTCTGCCGTGGCCAAACTGATCATTAAGACTTACACGGGACCTCTGCCAGAAGGTGAACCTCGAATCAACGAGGAGCAGAATAACTGGGACATGTCGCTGCCCCTCATCGTGACCCTCAGCATCATTTCCGTTATGCTGTTGGCGGCCATGATTACCATCGCCATCAAATGTAAGCGGGAGAACAAAGAAATCAGGACCTACAACTGCAGAATCGCAGAGTACTCTCACCCTCAGCTGGGCAAGAGCAAGAAGAAGAAGATCAACAAGAACGACATCATGCTCGTTCAGAGCGAGGTGGAGGAGCGGGACGCCATGAACGTCATGAACGTGGTCAGCAGCCCCTCCCTCGCCACCTCCCCCGTGTATTTTGACTACCAGACCCGCCTGCCGCTCAGCTCCCCCAGGTCAGAGGTCATGTACCTAAAGCCCGCCGCCAGCAGCCTGACGGTTCCTCAAGGACACGCTGTGGGCAGCCACAGCAGCTTCTCTGGGCCAGCTAGCAGCAGCACGGAGTCTCAGCCCAGCAGGATGTCGATCATCCAGGTAAGGAGCAGAACGTCGGTCTTCTGTCAGTCCACCTCGCATGTTCCCTCCCTCGCGTGCTTGTCGATAGCAGTAGTATACATGTATATACATACACACACACACACTCATACACATATATATGTGTGTACATATGTGTGTGTGTACGCGCATATGTGTGTGTGTGTGTGTGTGTGTTTTGAAAGTACAGCGGCAGCTTAACATTTCTGATCCCTGAGTTGCACATGAATATGTAAATGAATTATTTACATGTTTGTAAATTCCAGTACTTCAATTTAAATTATGTTGTCTTTAAATATGTGTTTTAAAATATGAGCATGCTACGTTAAAAATAAAAAAAAAACTGGCAACTGCAATCTGTGCACATACATACACGCACACAAACATATATACAGCTTGTCTGTTTCTCGACTCATATCAGTAAGGTGGTTGTCCAACTGTAAGAAGAAAAACTATATATGCATATGTATAAAAAAACTGAAAATTCTTAAGGCAGCAGCACTTAGATTGTTGTTAGGACCCAGAGAAGGTTCCTGTGTTTTCCACATTTTTTGCTAATACCTCTTTGTGCAAAGCGATTTCACTAAGCCGCTGACAAGCAGCACATATCTGTTGTGCTAAGCCTGTTTTAAGTAATTTGGAATCTGTCATGTCAGACAAGGCGGAAATCCTGCTAAAAGCACTGTAGCCCAGGTATACATATACACACTACAAGATTATGAGGTACAAAAAGTAACTGGGCTCTTTTTACGTCCATGCTGCCCCTACAAAATACTCATTCATTTCTGCTTATATTTTGAAAAAGTGGCTTACAGTTTTGTTCAATTATGGAGCTGGATATTTTACTGATGGAATTTAGGTTACGTATCTGGTGGCACCAGCACAGGACTGATCTATTTACCTTTTTTTTTGGACTGGTCTATTTACAATATGCAAACCTGCTGTGAAATAAACAGGGAATTTGGCTACTATACATTTACTGTATTTAAGGTCAGTGAGTCAAATTTTTGTCATATCTGCTGCATAAGTAATCCAGAAGGTCGAATCACTGTGCTAAAATCCAAGGAGATGTTTCTCCTTCAGATAGCCGTCTGTCAAGCAGCCACTCTCTCACTCCGAGCAGCAGAGTAAAACGGCGTGTTCCGGACACAGGCGTCTCTCCTCACACGCCACACACGCTCTCCTTCAGCGCTGGCAGCCTGCTATCATGTTTCGGGAAATGTTTAGCCCACAAAAAAAACAAAACAAAATTCATTGCAGGTGATCACCTGTACCTGGGTTGACTGCTTAGGGCAATATGCAAAGGGAAGAAAGACCTTGTTTTCTTTTATCGATTCGCGCGTTTATCGTTAAGCACGCGACAGTGGAAATGCGCAAATATGGATGCACAAGGGCACCTTGAGACTTTCCGGGCACACTAAGCCAGTAGTGACGGTGTATGGGAAATCAGATGTCCGGGTCTCTCACCCCAGCTATACTGCCCCCAGCTGGTCTGACTTAAATACAGCAAGCAACAAACAGCACAGTTTGGGAAGAATTATTCATATCAGCAATTGATGGAACATAATGGCACTTAATTCAGCTTAAGGTATTACAGCATATTATTTACAGTTGAACCAATGTTAAAATTAAGCTTGTCTGGGATCCCGCACAAGCAATGAAGGGGATTTACAATCTTTTCAAGGCACGTGTTTGATTCAGAATTGCAGCCCACAGCCTTTTGGCCTAATGTCAAATCTGACACCAGTGTTGAGTCAATTTGCAAATTGCAATGTTACATTTTTGTTGATTTATGTGAAGGTTTTGCAGTAATAGGCCATACAACGTGGTTCGAGTTTTTAAAAGCATACAGGCATTTCTTATGCTCGAAATTCCTCTTTTGTGAATTTCCCAATCTTCAACAACAAGTGTCATTAAATAAAATTATGTAGGGGATTTGTATCCTCGTATTTCCATTAGTACCCTTGTGTTTCCCATTGGGTGACATTGAAGACGCTAAAATAGACACTGAAATCAAGCTCGTACTGCAACATGTGAGGGGGAAAATAATTACTGTGTAACTGTCCTCTAGGTGGTGTCAGTTTTCTAGCATGCAGTCCTGTTAGCTGCAGGCATACATGCTAGTATGTGTTTAATAGGAACCTCTGGTTTATGTAATTGCTGGTAATGATATATGAAATTATGTGCATCTTAGTGAGCCCTCGGGAAGGCTGCTCAGCATTGCCACACTCTGAGCTCCATCAGACGCAAAAAGGGACGCAGCAGTTAAGCTCTTATCTGAAAACCATCCGCCGTTTATCAGTTCTGCCCGGCCAAGGGGTCAATCGACTCACGCAAGGTCAAGCTGACAGGCAGGTCAGTAATTCACTGGAGAACCTTGCAGAACTAGCAATTACAAGGCTCTGTTGGTACCTGTGTTCAGCATTGCCACTGTTCTGTATGCAAGGACTGTCGGTAATCTCAGTCGGACAGTAAATTACTTGTTGTCCGCATTGTACTTCTTGTGTCTATTAACATTCTTTGCATTGATGTGTACTCCTGCACAGTTATCAACCACACCTGCATGCTTTATATAGCATTTGGACTATATGTGACCATTGTCCCGCCTTGTCTTACCTGGTCTTGTCCTAACTGTGTCCGTATTTACTGTATGTAGGAGAGCCACTGACAAGCGGACATGCATTTTCTGTCTGTGGGAGCATACTGGCCAATAAAAATGAGTCTCAATCTGAAGGTTCCACGTGAGTCAGTGAAGCAGATATCACCAAATGGGGGAAATCATCGATTCGAGACAGCGCAGTCTCAGGGGGAATGCCAACATGATAATTTAATCATAGCATCCCCTTTGGCTTATTTTTGGGTGTATTTTCTTCCTTATTTTAATAAAAATGAAAATAACTTAATACATTAGTACATCTCTATTGTACGTCTTTCAGTAACCAGCTGATATAAGTGTTTTTGGATGTGGAACGAGGCTGTACTGTTCTTCTGGCCAAAATGCGAGAGAGAACAAGCACATGAAACGCATGTTGTTTCCTATTTAGCGTAAAAGCCACGACAGTTGTTCGATGTTAAAATAAATCTAATGTATCCTCCCCGTTGTGTAGGAGGACAAACGAGGCTGTTTTAGGGATTTTTCCTGTTATTTTAAATCCTTTTTCCCTGGCATTTGTGTTTCAAAGGGAAAACAATTAGAGCCGTTGTAGTGCGTATGCCTCTGTGGCGCTGCCATTTACACGGGAGGCTCTGTCAGGTTCCATCAAATGCAGAACGTGAAATAAAGGGGCCCTCCGCTTGTCTTGTCTCTTACATTTGGGTGGGGGAGGGGCAGGTTGAGACCCTCCCCCCATCATTCAGCGGGTTTTTTTCCCAGTTGGACATGGAACTTAACTGCAGCCCTCGACTGAGGGTTGAGTTTATGTTTGCGAATGTGTCTTGTGCTGTATTACTGATGGTCATATTTCATATAAATGATCAATAGCGGGGAGATGGGTGGGGCCGGCCTCTGATGGCTTTGTTGACTAGTGTAAGGATAATGAGTTCGACATCGTGATTCTTTTTCTTCTCATTGTTATTATCATTATTATCATTATACAGGGCATGTGGTTGTGTACTCTGCCTTAAGGGATCCTTGTCTTGGCATCTGAAAATGGATTACTGGATGTTTTCTGAAGATGGATGGCTGGTCTTTAAAAATCAATTAGTCAACAAAATAAGGAATTAATTAAGAGTTGTGTTATCATTATCCTCTTGATCCTTGCCTCACTGTGGTCGGCCCATGCACGTCCCCAATCAGATGTTCATCGTTAAGGCTCTTAGAGATCTTCATTCCCATCAACAACCAAGACATTTTGTTATTTAAATCATTGAAATTATTTAGCACCATTAAACTTCTCTTAATAGGTGTAGGCATCTAAATACTAGATCAAAACAATTATAGGTCTCATCCCAGCCACATTTTATCTTTTGAAATAAGCAGTTTTGTGGACCAAAACCTTTTCTTCATCGTGGCATTGGTAAATTAATCAACCGCATATTGTCTTGCAGTCATTGCTTTACAGCAACGGGTTTTATTTAGTAAATATACAGGTAGATGGAGGCATGTATGTAGAAGAGCGTAGTATCATTCCTGATACAAGTTCCTGACAATCTACAACACAGACATTTCTGATACATTTGTAAGCCTTGCTGTTTTCCTGGAGAAGCATCCATGAGTGAATGGGGGCCCAGCTTGAACCTGAACTCTCATTAAGTAAAATCACACATACTAAGTGTATATACTCATATTACTAGAGAGATACACAGTGCTTACTAATAGCCAAGAAAGACCTAAACCTCGTTTTATTGGGAATTTTATTCCCAAAATAAAAATCAGAAATGTTGTCCTTGTTTCCATTACAGCAGAACAGCATGATTGATAACATACTGACATTTCATTTCGTTTTATTGATCCCTTTTCTCATCCAGAGTGATGTTTGTCTGCCGGACTCTAGCTGGCGCTGATGAGTAAATCCTACTACACATCTGTATGGCTCTTACCATGTGTAAGCTGCTTGGTTATGTGTCACAGTAGTCTGAAATTCCCAGAAATGTTGCTAAAAAAAAAGGAAATTGTAAATGGTTAATTTGAGAGTGTGAATCAACTTTTTTTTTATAATTAATTTTATTTATTTAGTAGAGGATTTTGTCCAAAGCAATGCACACATGAGGGAAGTCTTAGGTCAGAGGTAAGCTCAGCCTAGCTTTCTGGAACAGCTGGTATTATTTGGTGGCCCGCCTGTATTATGGTTACTCTCCCAGGCACCGGATTTCAGCCTGCGACATAGATCCGTAATACGTAGAGCTACACTCCTTCCCACTCCTTCACCATTTATCCTAATATGCAGTGGCAGGTAACTCATTTCTAGTCTAGGTAAACTTCTGTTCAGCTTGCCTCATAGCTGTCAGCATGTCATGTTGTTTAGGTCTCTTTCTCTCTGTCCATTCAAGCATTTCATTTTGAATGCAGCAGAAGTTATCCGGTTGGATGCTACCCTTTTTCGATTGGAAATGAAATAGAAGTTTTTCAGATAACCTTTTCTGATAAAATCTATCTATCTATCTAGTCTGTCTATCTATCTATCTATCTAGTCTGTCTATCTATCTATCTATGTGTATATATAATATATATATGGCCTTAAGAGATGTCTGTTACAACAAATGAATGTTATTCTACTCTTGACTTATCAGTCTAACTGTGACAATAAGCATGACTCACTCACTCACTCACCATTACTGCCCGTGAAAATAATAAGTATGTAGTTATTTTGGAATTTTTTCAGTTTTTGAAACAGATATTTCTTGTGAAATTTTATGTGAGGGTAATGCTTTATGTTGCCTATTTACATTTCCAGACAAGTCACATGATCCTTTCGTGGTAGAGAACAGGTTTGTCTATCTAGTTCTGAGCCAACATAAAAATCCGTCACAGATCTGTTGGCTTCATTTCCTATTTTCCTTGTTTCTATTCTTTTACAAGGTTTGCTACGCATGATGCAAGTTTAGCTCTGGCTCAAATGGATAACTGATATCACCTGGCCTTTATTTTATTTGTTGTTTTTCCTTTTGACATATTTGTCTTCTTTCTTATTTTCCTATGGAGATGGTTATAATGTTAAGCTGCTGCTGATTGATAATATTGTAATACTAACTCAACATTAATGGATATAACTCAGCATTGCATTACTGCTTTGCCGCAGACTGTCAATGTAACGTTCATTCTATAGCCTTCTTTGTTTTTCTTTGTTCTTATTTGACCTTATTTACCAAAAGAAGCAATAAATCAAGAGTCACATAGCTAAATACAAGGGACGCATCAGCTGTACTCAACCATTGAAATAGCTTGCCAAAGATATTATTAATATGATATGACTACACTTTTTCTTTGTTTATGAGTTGTTCAGATTTTTTTAATATACATATGTATTGAGACAAAAGCTTGTCCAGTTACATAGTTACAAGAAGGGATCCATTAGTCAATATTGTTTTTCAAATCTATGTCAAACATTCCATTTCCCAATTTCACAATTCAAATATGCTGAACAGTTATTGGTAAATTATCACAGAAAGTGTTTTGAATTCCAGGCAGTGCTGAGGAACAGCAGAGGGTAAAAATCCTCATTCAGGTTGTTAAGGGTGTTGATAGATTCATCAAACTCATTTAAAATGAAATAAAACAGAAATTAAAAAAAGCACAATATAGGCAAACTAGCTGCTAGTGTTTGTAATCACTCACTTCTGTTCACTACCGTCGTTATTTTAGATGCTGACAATGGCTCATGTTGGTGACTGAGCAGGCCAGATTAGTGACTCTGCAACAGGGATCGATCCAGTTGTAGAGTTAAATTAAGTTCCTGTTTAGCAAAGACACTGAACAGGCTTCACCTTAAAGAGTCAGAGAGAAATGGACCTTCTTGCTGCTTTAAATGTCCAGGTATAATGTCCTCTCTGAGAAGTGCAATGTCTGTGTATCGTAGACATATATGGCCTCGTCCAGCTACAGACTATTGCTAATTAGCAACAATCTCTCCATTAGAAACTGAAGCCAGAGTGTAGTACTTCATTACAATTTTATAAACGACAATTTAAGATGCATTTAAAGAGCTGGATTCATGGGGTCAGATTATTCATGATTGTGTATTCTGGGTCTATATGGATCACTTTAAATGCACCCCCCCTCAGCAGTTCCTAAATGCTCCTTAAACTTTTAAAGGGATGGTGTGCTGTCACCATTTTCATTTCACCAAGGCAGCGTCGAGTAAATCTCAGACACAGAAGTCGGTCCGCCATGAGGGTGGTGCACCTATAAGACGGTGATCTCGCCCTCAGTAGTTTCTTCCGAAGGTTTATTTAAAATGCAGCATCGCACAATCGAGAGCTTCTTTTATACTGCTGCTCCCTGCTCTGGCTGGCTGCCAGACGGACACGCCCCTTGTCTCCCCCATGACCGTTACTAATTAGCCCAGACATGCTCTGGTGTAGCTCTGCAGGGCCAAGCGGGGTGGGGGCTAATGCTGGTAGCCGTACCTCTTACTTTTGCTTTGTTTTGCTAATGGGCAAACCAAATGAGTCAACGCTCTGCTCCCAAACGAGAGTTTTTCTTTTAATTGTTAATTGTGAATAATAATTAAAAAAATATAGAAATTAATTTGTCTACTGCTTGCATCCCTTTCCTGAGAAATGCCCACCTCTGAGATTTTTATTTTCTAGGCATCACTTTTGTCCAGGTATTTATTTGTAAGCCAATCAAAGACAGGCTGAGGCGGTTCAGATGGCTTTCATTAGCGTATAATTTCCTGGATGCTCTGCTTGCATTTGTGACATATTGCACTTGCACCTGTTGGTTTGTTATAATAATAAATTCAGAGAGGTAACTACCAGAGACTGTGACGTCTTGAGGTTCATTGTGCTTTATTGCCAGTTTATTTTATGACATTACTTTTTACAAATTGCGAATATTATACTATAATAGTATAGGTGCACTAGTTTTATCAGTATTTGGGTACTTTGCCATCTGCGAATGTGTGAATGAATGGCTCATTAGGTAGAGAATCGATACCAGGTGTTGTTAATGAGTGCTGGGGTTAACTGAGCTCAGATTAGTGTAAAAACGGGAGCCTTAGTCATCCGGGGAGTGCGACAAAAAGAAAAGGAAAGAGAAAGTGAGGCTAAAGTGAGTTAATAGTTTGTGACGTGACGTGATGTCTTGTCGCCATGACGGATTGCCGGTTGGGCTTCAGCTTGCAGAGCGGCTCTGTCCCACCTTTTAGTTTTGTCCTGTTGACAGGCTTGTATTTCTGTGCAGTGTGAAGTTCGTCTGCAGGGAGGCTCATTTGTAGCAAAGCTGCTGTGCTCCGCAGCTCTGCTCTAATCATGCCTGTTAGGCCATCTCCTGCAGAAGTTCAGTGGACGCCTCATACACATAAATATCCGCAGCCCACAGTCTACTTGGGTGCACAATGTTTTTATCCCTTGGCAGTAGATCCTCTTCAAGCCATGTGCTGAAAGCGTGGCACGCTGTTATTCTGACGGACTACCACGTTCTCCGTGAGAGCCCCAACCGTGGGGACATCTGGAGCCTTGGAAGGGTCTCCAGGCTTCCTGAGGGTCTACAAAGGGCTATTGTGACAGCACTATTTTTGTTTTGAGTGAAAAAATAAAAGAAATGCTCTTAGTTGACGTGAGTCTAGATTATATACTTAAATCATTACGGTATTAAAACAAAAAATCATTATACATAATGTTTAAAAGCAGCCTTTGCCCTTTGTGTGTGCTCCTGTGGGGTGTTTTGCCATTTTCTATTCCAGGTCAGACAAAGTGCTCAGAATCATACTTTTTCATTTTAAGCAGTATCTACATAAACCAGAAATGAGGGAGGAGGCTGAGAGCCTCGGATCTTAGAGTAAATACCGAGTGAAAATACAGGGAAAAGTGGATCCCCTAATCCATTTTTCCCACTTTGAGGCTCGACTGCCACAGGAATCCATCATATCCATATGTGGGGAGGGCGAGGAGGCTGATCCGTTTGGAAACTCCAGGTTCTCAGAGCCGGGATACAAAACCTGCAGAGAATCAGATGGAAGTTGCTTTTATTAGGTTTTTAGTTGGGACTTTTAAGCTGTGCTCCTGTAACAGGAATTACCGGAGATTATTCTCCCGCAAAAATGCTAGAGCTCTTTGGAGATGCAAACAAACAAACCAACTCATTGTTTCATAATGTTTAGTTCAGACTTTTCTTCCCGCCCAGCAAAGCTTACAGCACCATTTGGTTGGGATAGAAATCTTTGGCTTAGAAGAACCTGATTTTAGAGATGGCGTGTGATTTATTTTTAAACACAATGTGCAGTCGGTCGTTTCTATATGCACATTCACTTAACAGCCTTGTTGCTGAAGAAGCCCCCCTTTTCTAAGTTTTAAATAGGTTACATTTGAATTTAAATAATCTTAATGGCTTTGCTTTTTTGCCCTGATTTTGGTGCATGCAATAAATCATTACTCTGTGCAGAACTCATGTTTATTAAAAAAAATTGGAGCCCTATAATTGAAATGGTCCTAAAATATCTTATTTAATGACAGGGCTACAAACATGCCGGTGGATGCAAAGGCCTCTGATGATATCTCTCCACTAACCTTTAATGTTATATGGAAGCAGGTTAATCATTAATCATTTTACACTGTGTAAATCTTTTCTGTTTTTCTAAACATTACGGGCGTGGCTTCTTATTACATACAAATCAGCTTATTACATCAGATCGGCACGGAGAGAAGATGTAATTGGTTCACTCCTTACTGCATGTCAGTTCCGCATTCTCAAATGTCTGCCCAGTGGCAAATCTCTCCTTACGTTATCTCATTATCCGCTGAGAAATCAGCGGAACTCAAAAGGTGTAGGGTGTATTGTAAGAATCGGCGCTGATCTTTGACAGGTGGTTATGAAGCTGCTGTTTATTTCAGCTTCCCTTGTTTGGGATGGTTCATGGGGGATAATTATTCCTTTTTAAGCTCCCCTTATTGGAGCTTCCAAAGCTGCAATCTCTTGCACATCAAGAAGTTCATTGAGTGTAAAGCTTAAAAAGGTAAATTATCATCTCATGCAAAAATATTCCCTGCCCTTTCAATCATCAGACTTTGGTCTGTTACGATTCAAATTAGCCGAGAGTTCACTCGGGACTTGAGTTCCACATTCATAGTTCATTACTTTGTAACGTTGACTCCTCTGCTGGTTGTATCCCAGTTGCTACGGTTCACCACTCACACTTCTCTTCTTGGAGGCACATTGTGGCGGTTTTGGCAAAAATGCGGACAATGAATCATACTCTGCGCTATTGACATGTTGGGGGAAGGTTGTTAAAATGAAGCCTATCGATTTTTGTTGCTCTTCCTTGTTTTACTCGTGCTTGATGTGTCACCATTGTCTGCGTATTAGGTGATAGCCTTGCAGACGTCGATGTATCTCTCGGAACACGGTCCCCGGAGAACCGTACAATATCACCGGGATACAGAAAACCGAATTAAAGGGAATGGCTGTTCATTTCTGAACGTATTCTGCTTGTTGTCTTTGCGCGTAATATGTCTTCTCTCTTTACAGTTTCAGTATATAGTAATGGCTAAAGATTGCAGCCGGTTTAATGGAGGTTTTATTGATGGCAGCCCTGCAGAAAATGTGCGGAATCGTAAGATGCTGCAAAGTCTTCAAGTGTGAAAATCTTAGCAAAGGTATGTTCTCAGTGAAGTAGATTAAATCAAATTAGGAACCCAGCAGTGTTTCAGAAAGTGTTTAAAATAGCTTTTGCCTGAAACTCTATGATATGGGATACCGTTGAAGTACCGTTTAGATATAAAGAATGTTCCATTTATGTGTATCTGATTTATACGCCGTCAGTGAGACTTTTGGTCTTGCTGCTGGACGCTGATCCATCTCCGCTGGTCGACACGCCCTGCTGCTCCTGACTGATCAAAGGGCAAACCGTGCAGGGCCCCGCCTGCCCGCTTCCACTTATCGTCCTGGAACCTTCGCCCCTCCTGGTTTCCGTGGGTTACGGCTGGCTCTGAAGCCCCCCCCCCCCCCCCCATCTTTCAAGGGCTCCTTTGGGAGTTTTTCATCCTTTTCCTACATTACCTCCCAAGCTTTTCGCTCTCCATAAATAATCAGCATAACATTAATTGCGTTCAAGTATACTTGTAATGGTGTTGCTAGCTATGTAAATTGTTTCAAGTCTATTTTAAACCATTTTGATGGGGGTGGGGTGAAGGGGGTGGCTGCCAAGGGCATATTTTAAAGAAGAAGGTTGAGCTGAACAATATGATTCAAAGATATGCTGTAAGAGGGAACGAAGTGTGTTTTTTTTCCATGGCTGAAGGGTAAATGGCAAACTCAAAATTAAATTGAATTAATTTAATTACTGTCGGGGGAAAAAAAAATAGGTGACTGTGAAATTAATGCCAGCCAGTAAGTTGTCATTCAAACTGATGCCTTGTTTGTGTAAAATGTGCATAATTGAGACTGTACAGTGTGATGCCGTTCACCCTTGATAGGCATTTCCTGACAGTATATATATTGAAAAATATATTTTGATTCCCTTCAAAATAAATACCATCTAGCAATAGCTGCCGGAAATGGGGGAGTATAAATGTTTATGAAGCAGACATTAAATAAATATAAACACAATGTACTATCATCTGATTTTTTGAATAAGAATGGCCAAGCTAGTTAAAGCCAACAGGAAGTCAAATAGTCGTGGAGTGTATTCAGCTAGGGGTGCCTGCAGCCAGTGGGACCCTCGCTGGAATCCAGGCCTGTAGGAGTGGAGGCTGCATGTGTGCAGGCAAAAGGGGCAACTAGGCGGGCAAGCAGCATGCACTGGCCGAGGATGTCTTCCATGTATAAACACACACACACGTCTGTGTAGGGACTCTCCATTCGTTTCTATGAGGAAAACTAATCCCTTAACTTTAATCATAAGTAACCAAACAAGATACGAGACCTTTGGAATTTTTGCTTTTTTTGATGGCATTCACAGATCTTTGTGGGAACATGAAAAATGGTTCCTACAAAAACGTCAAAAAAAACCCCACATTTTTTTCCTTATAAAAATTACTAAACACTTGTCAATACATTTCAATTATTATCTCAAAATGGCAGCCTACCTGCACCTAGGGCTGAAGCAGCATTGTTTGATTACAGAACAGGAAAATATAGCGGTAATGTTAAACAAAAGCGACGCAACTATGCTACGTGAAGGAATCCACAGCCAACATGATTTACACGCATCTGCTTCTTTGATTTATTCAGTAACAACTTTCACAAAAGTCAACAGAAATACGTGCGAAGTGTGTAGTCTGTTTCCATATTAAATATAGTAATGGAATCTATCATATAAATATTACTATATATCCAAACTAACCATTTCTAGTCAAGAAGTAAACATCACTAGACATAACATGGAGCAGAGATAAAACTTTTAAATAGTCATTAACTAAACGTTACACAGATTACAGATCTGAAAAATCTAGTTTGTATGTTTTGCTGACTTACAAAAAAATCAGCACTGGTCTTACATACATGCACACTGCAGTTTGGCTGTTTATATCTTTAGTATAACATACAGTAACGGTATTCCCACACGGCCGGAATGACAGCTCCGACACACATGTGCTGGTTGGATTACAGGTACCCATCACATGACCCTCAGGCCTCTTTATGGTATGTTGTACTAAGGCTGCAAGCATTTTACCAATTTTCCAGGCTAGACATATCTCTGACGAAATTTCAGATGGGATCTTAACCCCCCCCACACCTTTCGATAACTGATGCAGCATTTTCTGGCATATATGTGTATGTACAAACACAGTAAGTGGATTGTTTGGCTGCAGCTATTGTGCTTGTGTCTCATGTTTTTCTTTACAAAAATTCTCTGTCTCATCCCCTTTGCTCTGCTGTGAATTGTTACATTGGAATGTGGTGTGTTGGGCATTCCGGGGCCCAACTTCAAAACACACAAAAACGAGAACTGCAAATAAGCTTTGACGTGTCCTGATCTGAGAGAGCTTACCCCTCTCCACTCAGTTCCTCTCTGCTCCTTCTTCTCCTCTCACCTGTCTGAACTTTACAAAGGATTTTGTCAAGGCCAGAGGTTTGACTGGCCTTTGGATATTCCATCCTCCTTTGTGTCAATAAGTTCTTTCAAGTCCATTCTACTGTACATAGCTTTTTTTTTCATTCCCAACAGGATCTTTTTTTCCTCTTGAATACCATCACCATAAAAGTGTTTCATGTCTGATAGTTTGAGTGCTAGTTCACAAAGCACTTTTCATTCCCACATATTGCTTTCTGAAGGAATTGCTGATCATTTCAGTCAAGAAGATAAAAAGGGGCACTTGCAGTTATGTCGGGGCAAGATTTTCATAAAACGTGTTGCTCTGAAATTTCTCTTTGAAGCTGAACATACACTGATCCCTGTGTATCCTTTCCATGTGTCTGTAGATGACTTTCTGGAGTTTTGCAGTTTTTACTTCCTATTTTATTGAAAACGAGCTATTTTCAATTGTATGCAAACATGCTTTCAAGCATCAATGATTGGCTAGAGAGCATAGTTCTCTAGTACAGCAAGTGTTTGGTGTTAAAGTTCCATGGAATGTGTCTTCTTAGCTATCAAAGTAAGCAGTTGGGAACCAATACAGCGATGAATAGTATGCTTGTTTCCTTCAGTATAATTTGTGTGTAAGTGTGCCATTTGCCCCAGTCTGAAAGACAAAATAGAACTACTACGGTAATGTGATAAAGACTATGAGACCTACACTGTAGCATAAAATTTAGGAATTCATCTGGATTTGCTCACGGACATTATTTGACTTGAGCAAGACAATTGGCCCACCTGCTGTTCTTTGTACAGCTTGAAAGCCTTCTGGCATTAAATTTAGAATGCAATTTATTAGCCTAAGAAACTCTCTTTCCGAGATGATTTTGAGGTTCAAACACACATGTTAGTTCTTTGGGTAACTTAAGTAAGGCGTGCTGTTATTACCAGTGAAGAGTGATTTCATTTTTTTCCAAGTCTAACCATCATTTTAAAAGCATAAAGGAGAGTATTATGGCCGTATCTGTAAATGGCTGAACTTTAGGTGAGATGATAAAACCATGTGTTGTACATTCCAGAAGGCTGAACCCCTGCTTCAATAATGAACAAGCATGAATTTTGAACTCATTTACAGATTCTTCAGCAGCTGCAGTTCCACTTCTTCATTTCACCTCTTTAATAAGACTCTCCATCACCACATTCTTTTGCTGCAGTCATCTCGACTTCCTTAACACACATAGTTCAGCTTTACAGGGTGAAGGACTGAATACAAAATAGTCTTTTGAAGACCTTTTGTCTGAAGGAGCTGCAAAGATACCTCTTAAAACATTCTGGGTTGTAGATGTTGAAAGCTTCTTTTTAATCTGCTATTTTGACACAGTTTAGCAGCAGACAGAAGCATGAATGAGTTCCTAGTCAGTTTCGCGTTCTGCACTGTACATGACAATCCCCTCTATTGATTTACTCTCGTCTCGTTTTATGGCAAATTAAGTAAACAACAAAAGTCCGACATGGACCCTTTTGTTTTTCTGAAGATCACATCTGGCTTGATTTTCTGTTCCTCGTAACGCTATTAAAGCCAAATGTATCTGCTACAGCAGGTATCTTTATTGGGAGGCCTACATTATGCTTCAAAAATGTTTTTAAATCTTGTGGGGGGGGGGGGAGGTGACAAATTACTGAAGCCTCATTGGATGGACTCTAGCTGTGCTCCTGATCTGTCTCGTTTCTTCTTTGTATTGTCTGAGACTTGTAAAACAGTATGAAAAGGTTAGTATTGAATAAACCCTGTCGTGGTCTGTGCTGTTTTGGGCCGGTAAATTTTGCAGATATCTGGGCGGTGTTTGTATCAGCAGGGTCGCCCTCTGTATTTGTCATCAGAAGGTCACCAGTTTGAGGCCCAGCCTTGACAGGGTACCTACTATTGGGTCTCTGAAACCCATTAAATGGACATATATGTATATGCATACATATAGAAAGACACAAACACAGATGCTTCCTGGGGGATATTTTGATAAATCTGTCATAAGTCAAAAATATTATACATCAAAAATGCATTTTCATAAACTACACCAAACCTACATCATACCTATCCTGGCCTACCTTATACTGTACATGCTTAGAACACTTAGCCTACAGTTGGGTAAAATCATTAACATAAAGCCTATTTTATAATAAAGCAATGAATATCTCACATAATTTATTCAATAATTAACTTAAAGTAAAAGATATAATAGAAATTGTGATGGCCTAAACAAGGGCACCATGAAAACCCATGGGTTGGGCCCAAAGGAGGGGAGGACGCTGGGAGTAATTCCAAAAATGCTTTTCTTTTATTGCAAAAATCCAAAATTCAATACCTTCCTCCTACAGCACCAGGCACACAAAATTAAGAAGGGAACATATCTGCACACTGTAACATCACACTCTGGGTGGCTTCCAGGATATACCTTAAACAACGCCTCAGTCCCTCAGTGGTGTAATCAGCCCCCCCCTGATGTCCAGCACCATCACAGCCCCAAAGGGTAAGGGGGGAGAACAGTGTTTACAGTACATTAAACAAGCACAACGCATCTTCTCATAGTTATAATTTTTAAAACGGGATAATTCATGTAATTTACTTAACTACCAAACTTCGGCATTTTATTTAACCACAACACCCAACACACAAAATCTCCCTTTCCAACCTGCACCATATTGAAAAGTCCAATTACTTGGTCCCCCCGTAAACATTCTACTGTGGTGAGAGGAGAATAGACAGGAGACAGCTTGTTCTCGTGAAAGAGAGTGAAAACAAAAAGAGGAAGAAAGGAGTATATCCAGTTCCTGCTAAAGTGCAAAAAGACTCTGAGCGGACGAAACACACAACTTCAAAATAAAAGCACATCTGCCCTTGGAATTCTGAGCAACTAAGAACCCGTTTACACACCCGCTACACTACGTTTCACCATGGGTCTCTTTTACTGGTCGCACCTTCCCTGGTAAGTATGTTCATTCATGAACATTTGCAGAACTAAACAGTCCCCACAAGGGGAAGTTCAGTTTCATAAAAATCTGTGACTGTGATCAAAAAACTAAAAAAAAAAGTCTCATATTTTGTTTGGATATTTATGGTTAAGGCTGCTATTGTTGGGATTAGGGTAATGGCCATAGAAATTAATGGATAGTTCTCACAAAGATATGACTACAGGTCTGTGTGTGTGTGTGTGTGTGTGTGTGTGTGTGTGTGTGTGTGTGAATGGAGAACATGGGATATGTGGAAAGAAGTATTCCATTTAACTGTACTCGCGCAAATGGAAAATGCAGGTTCATTTCAGGTAGGTCAGCAAAACCAAATCTCCACTCCTGTCGTGGCAAAACAGAAGCCTGTCCCTACCTATGGCTGCTTAAGTGTTTTTAAAGCTTCATGAACAAATTTAGAGGAATATCGACTGGACCCTTTATGATATATTCCGCATAGCGTTATAATTCTTCTGGGTAGCTACAAACTCTGCCAGCTCAATAAATATGAACTTGATTACACTGTCAGAGTAACTCCGTTAATGGGATTCAAACCCAGCATATCAACAGCTCAAGCATGCCATATTAATGGAAAGGAAAGACCCAAGCAATCATATTCGTCTCAGGTGTAATTTACAGGGGAATATATCCATAATATTTCAATAATTCCTTAATGTGTCTTTACTGGTAGTAGAGCATATGCAAAACATATATGTTTTGTAAGTCTTCAGTTTGACTATTCTGGGTATACTCCATCTGTCTCAGTGCACTTTGGCATAGATGTAGATGCACTGGATTTTGGCTTTTAAATCAACCCTGCAGGCACAAGTGTGATACAGCTGACAGAACCCATTGGGGTATAAAACAATACCCTGATTACAGATATTTTTATTATGCTGTCTCTGCTTCTAGATACTTGTTGTTCATGAAGGTCATAAAGGTCATCAAGTTGTACTTTGAAAGCACATTTTGATGAATTTGATACACATCTTTTTGAAGTGGAAGATTTCTTGATACTAGTTTTGCCTGTACAAATAGATAAAGTACTGTAGCTCAGTCACACACACACAGTTAACATCCTACAGAATGTCATTCCTCATACATAAAGGAAAGTATCGTGGTGATTCCTTGCATATTCAGCAACGACTGAGGCAGTCACATTATTTAGGCTAAATCTCTAAAGCAGTATGAAATGCAATACTTTGTGTGAGTGCAGTTTCACATTCAATACTTATAATAATAAAACTGGAATATTATATATTAGTTCCTCCTCCCCCAAATCAGATTAAGTGGTTCACTCTAACAGAGTCCTAATTTTAAAACGGTTTAAAATAAATGTTCAACAGTCAGAAAATATGCAGATTTTTAATCACTCTGCTGTCTGTTGCCGTAAAATCAGTTTATAAAGTGTGTTAAATGGGTGTACAGACAGACCGGTTACATTACAGCAGTGATTCTCAAACCACTAGTGCGCCGATCACCACCATAATCATTATCACTACCACTACATCACCACCATCACTATTCTCAGTCACTACCGTGGGTTATCACCATCATCGATCACCATCATCGATCACCATCATCAATCGACTGTTTCGTCACACACCAGCATCACCATTATCAGCCACCACCAATGTTCGGCACCATCACACCAGCATCACCATTATCAGCCACCACCAATGATCGGCACCATCACACCAGCATCACCATTATCAGCCACCACCAATGATCGGCACCATCACACCAGCATCACCATTATC
>JABFDZ020000039.1:25291708-25308126 GCA_019775955.2 Pollimyrus isidori | reverse complement strand
ATGTGTGACATTCTCATGTTGGCATGTCCCTCCTGACCCACCTCTGATGTGTGACATTCTCATGGTGGCATGTCCCTCCTGACCCACCTCTGATGTGTGACATTCTCATGGTGGCATGTCCCTCCTGAAACACCTCTGATGTGTGACATTCTCATGTTGGCATGTCTCTCCTAAGATCACATTCCAGCTTTGTTTGTTTTTTTTCCTGCAGTCCAAAAGCATGCGGTTAATTGAATTGTACATGGGAATGTGCTTCTGATGGACTGGCCTCCTATTGAAGTGACCCTGTACTTTTTAGAACAGGCTCCTGGCTTTCATGCATGAATGGATAGATGGATGGATTCATGACATGAGGCCCAGTCAATTTTTAAGAAGTACCAAACAGTACTCCCCAGGATTTGCCTGAACCAGGCAATTCTTCTAACCTAGCATAAATACTTCATAAAAAAAAATGAACAAACTAAGCGTTTTTTGAAGAAAGCCATTGTAGATTCTTCTTTTTAATAAAAGGCACGGGAATGATTATAGGAGTATGTGGCAAAATATTATAATGTCAGGCTAAATTAGTAACATTGTATTTTTTTCCAATAATTGTTTCTCTGTTTCTGGTATACACCCGAGTCAGACTGTCACCATGTAACCCTATGTACAATATGGCACTGGCCGGAGCCTGTTAGCGAGATGCTGACCTCAAGTACACAGTCAGAGTGGCACTGCTGTGGCATAAAATCACAAGGTAGAGCCACTCGGATGCCTCGTTTCAAGCAGCATCTGACCAAGACTTCAGCTCTCTACCAGCAACCCCAAGATCCCCAGAATGAATGGGCTGTTATTGCATAATGCCAATCTGCAAAGACTTACAGCTCTAATTAGTGGAAACACCCTTGGCAGCGAGTATTGACTTGGGGGGTGGTAAATATTTATGTAGGACCCCTCTCTTCCTCACCCGGGTGTATCACAACAACAAATCAATTCAGGCAGCACACTGTCTAAAAAAAAATGCCAAAGTTAAAAGAAGCTATTGAAATGCATCACAGCGAAAGGCATCAGATCAAAAAGTATTCATACTCTGCCTGTAAGAACAATTTAATGCAACACAAGCTCAGAATGAACAAGTAGCCAGTACATGGTGTTATTTGTTCTTGCCGGGTTTTTAACATTTACAGACTCTCTATATGGAACTTATGCATTAAACAAACATGAATTATTTTCCAGTAATGTACTATGCCAAATATTCAGTACTAACACCCAGATAATCATTGTGTCCTGATTAGAAGGCATTATATGACTGATAGATTCATTGTATACTGGAACTTTATTGGAGATTGAGAAATACACTTAGAAATATAATACACTGCAGTACTAGAGCAATCTGGTAGTGGGTAAACTGACCTTGAAAGGAGCAAAACATTATTTCTATATATGGAAACAATATCCATAAAATCATATATTGGAATAGATTCCCATAACATCAGTACGTTGAAATATTGAGCCCTTTTATTGTGTTTGTGAGTATGTGATAGAAAATCTCCCCAAATGCTCATAGGATGAATATCAGATTCCTTTTAACAATGAAACATAGTTAAAGTATGCTTTCAGTAATTTTAAGTTTTAATTTACTAAACAGTTTGCATTGCTTTCCATTGCAGTTTTTGATATTTTCAGCTCAACGCAGAACTGAATGCAAGTCCTTAAAAAGTTGATGAATGCATTTTGTAGATGTATTTTAACCTCAGAAAGGGCATGTAGGGATGCTGTTTGGATTTTTATATAGCACTGATTTTGGAATGCAATTTAAAACGGTTTTAAGGTAATGGGATGATTTAATGTTAGGTATTTCCAGGGGAAACAATTTTGATGGCAGCTATGGATGTTTTTCTCCAGCTTCCAAGATGCTGGCCCTCCAGTTTTTAAAATTGCATGTTAATGTCATTTTATTTCAAGTATTGGGGCCAAAGTAGCAAAAAATGAGATTAAGCTCTGCTTTTTGCAATTAAGTAAAATGAGGCAGTAAAATACAAAAACTAGGTTAGCCTATAGTGACTGCATTAATTACCATATGTTCAAGAAAGCTGCCCAAGACAGATGATAATGCGTGTTTACATCTAATACTGAAGAATAATTTAAATAGTTTATAAGCCTAGCAACAATGACCCTTAAAAATGAGTAATTCAGGGCTCTGGAAGATCACGTTCAACAAAATAGGAATAGAGTTTTTTTTTGTGCACACAACTCAATAGGGAAAACGACCTTTCCCAAGTGAACATTTGCGGTATATATTTACACTTCTAATTATATTGTTATATTTCATGTCTTGCTTTCATTAAATGGTATGAAAAAGCAGCCTCTTGATGTAGTTGAAACATTTTTGTCAGCATTTCAGTGTTTATTGTCTTTGGTAAACATGAATTGACTCAGCATTTTGCTGTTTACTGTTTTAGGTAAACAGGCATTGACGAAGCATTTCTGGAATTTTGTTCTGCATTTTACCGCAGGAGATATGTAATATTTATTTGTCATATTTATTTACTGGTGAATATTTCTTAACATGTCACATGGTATAGTAACCGGTGTGCAAACGTGATAAGCATTAGCATTCTGCATCTAGCTCCAAGCCAGCACATTAGAAATCTGGTTTAACCTTTTCCGCCTAGTGCATTGCTAGAGTATGATTATGTGGTTAATTACCGAGCTGTTAGCAAAACTGATTAGGCATTACCACAGACATAGGCATAGGTGAGGAGAGTGACATGCCGGCAGGGAATTGTGGGATAACGCTTGGATTCATCAAAAGCAGTCTATCACTGTGAGCAAACTTTTATATTGTTTACAATTTTTTTAAATTTCAGAACTTTACCTGTGATTAGCCATTTTGTTTGCAATGTGGGCTTTGTGCACATGCTTCGCTCTGCAACATGACTGTCCCTGAACACATTACTGAACACATTTCTTTGTTCCCCTACTTGCCTGGAAAGGTTTCATGCTCCAGCATATACAGATTTGTCATTGCAATTGTCCGTACCTGCTGTTGGGTGCAACAGTAAAATTACAAATGGATATGCAGTAAAATAGACAAGGATCCACATCATTGTGGAGATCCGCTACAGAATCCAAGCTAAATATACCAGGACAGAAATGGTGTGCATTATATTTATCATTCTAGACACATTCAGGTCTCTAGTTTTCTATGAATTTTTAAAGTTTTTGAACCTAATTCAACATATTCTGTGGTCACATATGACGGAGACTTGAGATTCAGGACACATAAAAGAAAATTACTGTAATGCCCACTTAGGGTCACTATGCCGTTCAGTCTGTCTGCCAGCCGTTCCTGCAATGGGTCATGCTTATTTTTACCATGAAGATGGATTGAAAGTCGCAAGTTTCATTATACGCCAACTTCAAGTGTTCAAGGTTGAAGGGGGGAAAATGAGATGTAGCTTCCGGCTATTGAAATGTTATTTTTAATTTGTGACCCTAACCTCACCCTGGGTGTTTTTTCCGTTACGCTGGGATGACACCCTGTCAGTATCACCACTGCACACTTGCCTGATTATTATTTTTATATATTTATTTTCCTCCCCTCCCTGCCTAACTATGACAGTCTTATGCCCGATTCGGCAATTCCCGCTGCATGCAGGCTGTCAGGCCGGGGAATCTGTCCAGTACTGTGTGTCCAGATATTGCTGGAATAATTACACTCCTTGACTCTTTGTTTTGACGAGCGTCCAAGCCTTGCATGTCTGTCTATACAGCTGGTGGGAGGGGGGGGGGGGCTTGGTTGGGCAAAGATTGATGTCAGCCAATTCCAGTTTTTACAGTAAATGGCAGCCTCACTTGTGATCATAGTCTTCCTACCTCCCTAAGACACATATTGTCATTTTCATTCATTACATTTTTATGTCTATTTCGCATGCAACTTGCTGCTTTGTCATGAGTGCAGCATAGCAGATGTCTTGATCGGCATGGCCGTCTTTGTTGTACACATTTCCTGTCCCGTCCCTCCCACCCGCATCTCGGGGTGACGGTCCCACTCCTCAGGCTTCGCCTCCCTCTCGCTCCATTTGCATCCGAATGCCTGCCGGCTGCAGGTTCACCCCAGGGTCCGTAACGCGAGTGTGGGCACAGAAGGAGGTGCCATTTTCCGACAGAAGGGTGGGGTGGGGAGCAGCGGAGGCCAGATTCTCTCTTTGAGGGAGGCAGGGTGGGGGAGTTCACCATCCCCTGTTCAAATAACAATAAACAGAAATGCATTAGACAGAAGCTGTCACAGGTGTGTACGGTGAAGCCAAGGAGGGATATTTATCTACTTGGCATTTCCACTGAGCCGAGCATATTAGCTAGCAATAATGGGGGCTTAACGTGGCTGTTTTGCATATGGCTAAAATTTAATTGAGATTCCCCCCTAAAGGTAATAATGTACATTTACGGTGAGGGGATCACGCGTCGCGTTCAGATGATTGTAATCCCCGTTTATCCCAGTAACTTATGACACGCAATTATCAGCGTCATGTGGCTGATTACCTTGAGAGCCTCAAGTCTCAGGAGATGTGGATTTATTAGGAACAATTGTCCAGCACTGTGCCCTTCTGTTACAGCTGGAGAGTCGCGGGGAGAATGAAGGTTAATCTACAGCAACACAAATACTGTCTAATACTTGAAAACTGGATTTTTTTGCTTGTCTGCTCAGACATGCTCCTTGTTGTGACAGGACTGATGCCTTGACAGGGCTGAAGAAGGTTTGATGCAACTTTGGGTATGAAACTGAGAAATCAAGCACGAGGCTTGTTTTATAATAACCGATGTCTTGTCACGATTTTATGTTTCTCATCTGTACCTTGGGGGGGCTTATTATGGGATCAGGATAGATAGCTAATCAAGAGTTCCAAGCAAGCAGAAACGCCTAGTAAATAGCAACAGCAACTAATGATCATCGGGGTAACAGAAGCAATTTGGCTTGTGGACGCAATATACTTCAGCACATGGCATCAATTAGGGGCTTTCTGCTTCAGTTTGCTGTTAATAAGCAATGAAAGTGTGCTCTGTAATGGGCCTGCTTGCGTTTTATATAACCTATATAAACGCAGACCCTATTCCACAATGCTCATGACAGGGAGGACCCTGGACAGGATGCTAGTACATCACAGGGCACATGCATAATTTAAATACGGAGTAATCTAAAAACCACGTCTTTGAATTATGACAGGAAACCCATCTGACGACAAAGCAAGCAGGGAAGATCTACGCAGGCAAGCAGGCAAGATCTACACAGACATAGAGCTTTGATTTTTTATTTTTTTTTGCATGTAAGCAAGTCTTAGGGGGCAGGTCTGTGTTCTTTGCTTTTGTAAAGGTTCCATGAAGCACTTCTTATCATGTGACTTTAAGGGCTGCCTCACCATCTGTCCCAAAGATGGCTGAAACTTGTCTTAAAAAGTAAAAAAAAATTGCAAGATGGATAAACTTCCTGCCTGTCTGTATCTCCTTCAGATGCTGACTTTATTCTTCAAATCAGGCCCAGATGGGTATCTGCGCGTTTATTAACATACGGCTGAATAAAACGGGCGAGAAGAGAAGTAGGCCGCAAAACCCACGTCTTTTTTGCTTTGAGGAAATGATGTCTTCAAATAAAATTACGCTTTTGTCTCTTCAGTTAATGTGTGTGAAAATTAAGAATGATAATGAGTCAGTACCAAAAACAAAGCGGTGAGTCTGGCTTTGCATTAATTACAGTTTGAAATACATTTCGCATTAATATGTGTAATAATTATGAGCTGAGTGTGGGGCTGATGGCGTGACTCTTGGGCAGTGGCCTGCCTTCCTCTTTATTCTGTGGGTTCAGGAAATTTCACCCGTGGCTTGTTGTTGAGATTTATCCCTTTCTTTGTGCTGCCGTAATCCCATAATTCCTCTGTCTAATCTGTGACCTTAATCTAACTGCTGTGCACCGGATTATTTTACTAGAGGTTGTTTTTTATTTTTTTTTCATACGTTTTTTTGTATCCCTTCGCTTTTTCTCATATATGAACAACCACATTCTGACACGGGTAACCTGTGCGTACGCAGCCTATGTGTACTATAAACAGGCTATGCTTTTAAAGTACATGTCCTTGGTAAGAGCTGCATTTTGATCACAGTGTCTGTCAGAAATCAGTGTGGCGTCGACCCCTGGTCCCTGCAGAACGGCATAGTGGAGGATATCGATGCTAAATGCAAGCAGGGAAAAATGCCCGTGTTGAGATGTTGAGAGCGCAGATGAAAGGAGGCGAGCATTTATTCCTGATGCCGACTGCTGACACTTTGAAGGTACACCCCTCTCACACATAGTGCTCCATGCAGAGGTGCTCTATGTCTCTTTAAGTGGGTCGGCTTTGGTTAGAAGGCTGTACAGTTGCATACGGTATGACTGTTTGTATGGGGTGGTGGGGAAGTTTGCTAATTAGGGCCCCCGTGTGGCTCTGCTACACCTGCAGCTCCGCCCCCCCCCCCTCCCTTCCCAGGAGCCTTCATCCTGGACCGAGGTCTGAGACATGTTATACGCTGCTCTGTAGCCATATTGGCACGGGGTCCCGCGGATCGCATGAAGAAAGCCGGCGGGCTCGGTGTGGAACAGGCAGGCTGTCATGGTGACACATGCAGGCTTGCAGATCTGGAGGACGTGTCTACCTGAATATCTTAAAGGCAGGCTGTGTGCTTCTGTGCTTCGAGGTGTGTGGGGGGGTGGGGGAGACGACTGAAAAGTAGGCCTTTCCAACTCTGTTCATTTTGATTTATTAAATAAACATAATAATTATTAAATTATACATGAAATGTTTGCAAGAGACCAACATTTCATATTAGCTGCTGACGGGTCGCGTTTAATTTTGCTTTCCAGTCCGCCGTCGGGGCTGCAACGGTTTCTCGTACGATGACAAATAATGGCTTTGTCATCTACTCACTTAAGTATCCTGCAGTCGTTGCCACGGCGATGGTTTTAGCGCCATTATTCCCAAAGGCCGTGTTTACAGTCAATTCACAAGAAAGTGAGGAGTGATGGGCTGCAGCCAGAGCCACACGAATACCAGTTTTCCGTAATGCACTGGTTCTGATGGATTCCTGTAGCTTGCAGAACATCATGTTACATTTTTAAGCTTGTCACAGGCCCATGAAGATACACCGGCAAATGGAGAAAAGGCCGCTGGTTCTCCTAATACCTGTTGATTACTATCCAGTGAAGAACAAATTCGGAAGCATACAAGGACCATTACGGAGGAATATTGATCACAAAATAATAGTGGAACATATTCTAAAGTTTCCATGCAGCCAAATAAAATGGCTGCACATTATTTATAAAAAAAAAAATCCCTTTTTCTGGCCGCCTTTTGAAGGTGCCGACATTCCATTACCAGCCCAGTTAACACTCGAGGTGTGGAGGGCTGGACAGGATGGGTAGGTGCCTCCCTTTGTACCAATCCGTGCCACATTCCGTAATTATGTCACCGGCCAGTCTACACTGCTGCCTCCATCCACACAGAGATCAATCACATATTTCCACTGCTCCCAGGATACTGTGAAATAATTACAGCAACCTTCACACGTTTTGGGCCTGGACCAAAACATGGGATGTGAAAAATCTGGTGAAGATCTGTGAGCTATGTAGAACTTCGGGAGCATCCTTGGTCTCGAGGCATTATCTCAGAAGATGGAATGTGTGATTAGGACGTGTTATCTGAGATTCCTGACTTTTCAATGGACAGAGCTCATAACTATATCCGATACAACATTTTCCTAAATGATCTGTCTGGCTTTATTTTCCCATCAAAGGTGTGCTATCAGGTATCACCTGGAGATTAGATTACATGGAAATTTTCACGTCAGTTTTTTGTTAATTTAATTTTACTTTGCTTCCCTGCTGTACCATGAAATGCCAGACTACTGAGAAAATGGAAGGGTTGATGCTATGCTCTGTATTGCCTGGTGTAAAACCAGAGTGAATTAGATGAAGGGTGCGGATGTTGTGCATGTTTTTGCAGCCATTACTCCTCTATTAAGATGGAACAAAGGACCGCCTGAAAAAAATACTTTTAAGCAATTAGTTCCTCATTATGTTAGTGAAAAGAAAGAGAGAGAGAGCGGGGAGAGCTTGCCTGGGGAACCTTCAGGTGTGTCTCGCGCTCGCACCTGTCCCCTTTCCACAGTTCTCATCGCTGCCAGACTCATGCGTCGGTCTTGCGTGTTGAGGACCAGAACCACATCAGAAGCATGGGGTGATGCACTTAGAGAAAAGGAGGAGAAGAAAAAGCAAAAGACAAAGCGATGGATAAAACAGCCCTGCCCCCCCGCGCGCCCCATGTGATCCCTGCTGTCCTAATTACAAAGGCTTAAATGGCAGATTAAAATGTCCTCTATCACTGATCTCACTTGTCTCAAATTAGTGTGCCGTGTGCTCAGCATCTCTCCAGGTAAAATCCACACCTTCCCCCTTTGAATGTTAATCGTCTAGATTGAAGAGGAGGGACACATGTGTCTTCCATTTTTTTCTGGCCTTGTCTTCTTTATGTGCCTACTTATGTTGTCTGTCCCTTTTGGCACTTGGGTTTCTTTTAAAACTATACCCCCCCTCCCTTCCCCCAGCCACACAACCACAGTAAATGGCTCCTTTGTCACCGTTGCTTTTAACAGCTGTCCTTGAGGTACACCTCTGCAATTACACAGCCATTACTGCTTGTTAGTCTCAGAAAAATATGTCCGGTTGAGGAAATGAAATTACCCAATGTCTTCAAACACAGGTGTACGGGTTTCTCCTGCTCTGACGTAGATCTCTGTCTCTGTTTATGAATCTTTCTGCGAGTGCCACAGATCAGGGCAGCAGCATGTAATAGCTACCTAACAGCTATTTTTCGCTATATTTTTTAATCCTGTACAGATTTTATGGAAAATGTAACTAATACAAGCATAATCTTGCCTGTCGTGTCTCCTACCAGGAAATGTTTTCACCGATTCTCCAGTTTTTACATATCAGTCAGTTCAGTGGCAGATGTTGGTAAAATGTAACAGAAGAGTCCCAGCAACAGTAGTTCCATTGAGAAATTACTTACTGTTCCATATCCTTCACATGTTGCCCAGTAAGCTTGATACAGAACAGTGGTTGTCTGTTATAATCAAGCATCAATATATACATAAATAATCAATTTGACAAGATAATGGCACTGTAGTGACAGATTTTTTTAAGTTTTTTTAAGACTCAGTGCTTTTACCTTAAAAATGCTGCTCCACTTAGTTCTTGCAGAGTTCTTTTTTTTGCACAACATGCTAAGTGGTCTGCTTTATTTTTATGTATTTGGTTATTTGACAATGTGAGTTTAACACTCCGTATAAAACACTGACATACTCACTGACAGGGTGGATTATATACTCATTAGAGTCTGTAAAATTCTGGCAATTTCCTGAACTTTTGAAGTACAAATATGTCTCACAGTTGATTTGATTTTTATTGATTCAGTTTTGACACTAAATCCTTACTTAAACGTATCCTACTCCTTCCTTCTTTATCTCACTCTTAGAAATCTGACGCATTTTCTGCAAACTCTAGGAAAATAAAATTGCCTCATTAATATATGTATCCCCACAAAGTTAAATATAGCATGTGACTCAGACTTTGTCGGTGCGGGTATGAACAGCGGCTTCTTGATGTACCCCTGAGTAAAAGCACTTAACCGTTTGTAAAACACGGAACAGCAGAAAGCATCTCGAAATCTAAGTAGCGACTAAAATATGCAATAATTCTCATACGTCATGAATCGATCAGTAGTGCTCATACATCGCGGGCTCCTGATGCATTATCATTTCATATTTCCTTCCAAATGGCTGTACCTCAGATTCTCGCATGTGAAAGAAACCTGGCCTTATTGTACGAAACGTGTGCGAGCAAAGGCAGCAGAGGCACTCCCTACTTCATGTTTAGCCAACGACGTAGCGGAGCGCGGCCCGCGATCAGCCACGCTCTGCCAAGATCGCGTCCCCACTGCGAGGCGACACCTGGGAAAGTTCTAAATGCGGCTCCATAAATTTGCACAGCGGAGGGGCAGCAGTAATCCCGTGCCCCCCCGCCCAAAGCCCGTGTGCTTTCCACAAGCCCTGCGATCGGTCTGCCAGCCCCCCGGCCCTGTCAGGTGCTTCCGAGGCTGCAAACGGAGGCCCCCTTTGACGTGTCCCGCTGTACCTCGAGCACAGAGGAAATCCTGGGGGGGGCCGAGGGGGGGGGTCTGCAGCCCCGATGCACTCCTCACATGTATCCAACACAATACACAAAACACTACAGGGCTGCAATGCAAAGGTGTAAATTGAACCAGCCATCTTGTACGAGCCACAAGCTAGAGGACACCCCGGACGGGTAATCGGACTGCTGCAGGATGCACAGAGACAGCTGGGGGGGCGAATCCCCTTACCCCCCCCCCCCCAAACCTGGAGGTGCGACGCTACAGTGGCACAATCCATCATCACTCAGGAGTAACAACATGCTCCTTCACATGTGTTTGTCTGGACCACATAATGTTTTATTGCATTAATAGGTATTAATTGATCTCAGCTTTTTGTGTATATATATATATATATACACACACACACATACACACACACACACATTTTTTATGTGCTCCCTTCTGGGTAGGACTTTGAAGAACGTAGTCAGGCATTAGCAGCCGTCGTTCCCCACTGTTTGGAAGGGAATATGTAATGAAAAGAACCTTTTGTTAATAGGAGACGTTTGTCCTTTTGGTTATTGCAGATTCCCCTGGTGCACTTTATTGCCTGCTGATGAGTTTGTCAGTGTGTATTGGGATTCATTTCCTCACAGTGTGATAATAGCTACTTAAACTATAGGATGGCTCGATCTCTCCTCTGATCAACGTAAAAGTTGTAGGTTGTTGTAGGTTGTGAGCAGCGAGTTCAGAGAGCTGACACATCTCATGGGTGATGCACAGATCTATGCTTCTTGCGTGGAGCAAACCATAGCAAACATGCGCATGGCAACAGGGCAAGAAAAAGCTGATTGGATCAAGCTTTAGCTGGTTTCGCAGGGATGTATTCCGAATAAGGACCTTGAACTATTTCTGTAAAAAGAAAATAAATCCATCTTTCTTTTTCTTTGGGTACAAGCATCTGCAGAGGAACTAGAAGACACACAGTGTTGCATTACAAATGCGGCAAATTGGGAAATCTTTCTGGCTGGTGGACATTTCGGCCCAATTAAACTAATCTAAAATGATAGGCAGCCACCGTGAGACGGGTTCTTAGAGGACATTTGGGTTGCGGGCGTCGTGGCGGCGGCTGTGCGAAGACGGGCTATCCCCCGAACACTGAGGGTCAAAGTGGCCATTAGCGCCGGAACGTGACCCGCTCTGGTGTAACCGAGCAGGTGGGAGGCGCCTGTCAGCCGGGCCACTCGCTGCACAGCGTCCCGGGCAGGCAGGTTGCTCCGCAGCCCGTCCCAGATGCCCGGGGGGCCGCATGCAGCTGCCGCTTCTCCAAACCGACACGCGCCACGCTGCCCCTGCTCTCCTTCGACAGGATGGCAGAGGCGCGGCACTGCCCGGGCTGGCGAGCAGCGTGCCCCGCTGGGTCGTGCCATTCCAGGAACATTAGCGGCGGCACCCAGCAGCAGAGCCAAGGCGAGCGTGGCGGCCTTGGTTGGAGCCAGTGGGCAGACGTGAGATGAAGGGCACATCTTCAAGCAGCCTGCCCTTCAACCTGGTCCTCGCTGTATTGCGGGAAGGCAGAATTTGGGCCAGCGGAGGGTAGCCAGGCCGCTGTGAAAGGCACACATTTCACTCGTTAACATTTCAGCAGTTCAGTGTTCCTGTCTCTAAAATGGCAGTTTTCTGATTATCCAGTTTTCAGATTAATCATGCTTTTATTTTCAGGAAGAGTTTAATTACTGCCTGTCTAAGAAGAAAATGTCAAGGTTTCCTGCAATCGTACGTTTTAAATAAATGAACAAATAAATAGATAACTGCATCAATATTCTCCTTAGTCATAAAAATGATATATAATCATTCTATGTTGCTATTACAGAATTCATTAGAGCAGTTTTCTGGCAAACAGGTTGTTACATTTTCGTTACAAGCGAATGCATGCAGTGCAACTTCTCCAGAAAGCCCCAGTAGTTATCGATTGCAGCAAAGTTTTGTTGGGCTGCCTTGAGCTGAGCATTGAGCAGAGCGGGAAAATGAACTAAGTGAAGTTGTGACCCACAGGAAATGCAAAGTCGCAGAGGGGAGAGGGAAAAGCCAAGCCGGTGGCACGTCTCTCAGCAGCCATCGGCTTCAGCTATGTCCAGTTTATTTTGGCACCATGATGTCACCTCCACCCCCCCGACAGTCCATAAATGGGCCATACCAGGGGAGACATCTTTGCCTGTCCACACAGTTGAGGCAATCGAACAGAACAGAAGGAGGTTGTGGGCTGGAATACTCCAGGAGCTGGCCTCTGCAAGCGGCGTGCTTCCGTGGAGGAGACCCAGGGTGAAAAACGAGATCCTAATGAAGGATCTGGCCGCAGCTCCTAATGGGTCTGTTTGTGCATTAGGCCGCCGCTCCGCCTTCGGGTTCCCGGTGCCGCTAGATCGAATGAAATGTGAGCGGCCCGCGTCTTTCCGTGGAAGGGGGGCTTAGAGTCGCCTGGTCCCGATCCGAGATCGCGTGTTAACAGGACACCCCTGGGTCATTTGCTCTTACGGTTAGTGATGTTCTGAAGCCGTCGTGAATGATTGGAGGACGCTGCCATATTTTGCGTTATGTCTAACGTAAAACTACTTCCTGACACGTCAATAAAGAGGAACCTGTTAAATGTCTACAAGCAATGTCTCAATGTGTTTTCTTTTTCATTTTTACCTGAGAGGCTGCTGTTTATTAAACCCGTGCTTATAGCTACAGTACCTCCCCATTCTCTATAATTCAGATGTAATATTCCAACTATATGCGGGCGTATACTATGGGGAAAGAATACAATATACTTGTTTCATATTTCCTAATGTAATTTGTAGTGTATTAACTGTATGGCTCAAGGTCAAAGAAATACACAACGCATTAATAATCAATAAGCTAGTTCCTGTTTGAATACATAAATGCTCCGATATTTATTATTTATTCCCTGAAATGTTTTCGCTGAATTGACAGTGAGTTTGAATGTGGAGGGTAAAATACAAGAGGGGAGTGAATTTAATAGACACAGCCCCGTATGCGACAGGGTGGAATTCCCGAGCACGGCATCAGTGTCATACATTCCCGGGAAAGCCGCTCTTTGACTTCAAAGCTTGGCTCGGGACCTAAGGGCGATGGGCAGGAACTTGGACGATTGGGGTCGAGACACTGAGTGCTTCTCAGCTAGTCGTCCATTCCCGTGCTGGGTACAGAAGGATGAGATGCAGCTCCCAGCTGAACAGGACAATCTGTATTTTCACACAGGGATTTGATCATAAATCCCATTCCTTTTCACTAAGTCTGCATTGGGAGGCCTCTCTTTTCCCCGTCAAAGGACAGGCATTCTCACAAAAACGGTCAGACTGCCATCCATAGTCTTATTTCACATCCTTTAAGTATTCTTCACTCCGTCCCCTTTACGGCTTACAGAACCGGTCCAGAGCAGTGACCGAACCGTTGACCTGTGGCTCACAACGATCGCTACGGTCTGTGATCACAGAGCAGCCAGAAGCATTAAAAAAAGGCGAAATGCTATCAAAGTGTCCAAGCAGTAAGATAAATGCGAAGCAGGTCACTTCTGTACTGTAGCCAAAGGGCATTAAACTTAAAGGCTGGGTGCATTCTAAACGCTGCCATCATCCCGAAGTAATTACGGCTATCTGTGCGGTGCATTTACACCCAAAAGGAAGGCAGTGCCGAGGCCCTGTGTTGAAGGCGCATGTGTGGGTTAATGACCTCTCTGGGTGTTAAATATGAAAAGTCCAGTACTTTGAAGGATGGTGGCTAAACAACTTGGCTTCGTGCCACCGCGAATCCTTCAGTCTGCACGTTAATATGACCTGTGGGTGTGGTGGAAACCTTCATTGGACCTAGGAAGGCAGTTCCTCTTGGGCAAAACAGAGACGCATCTCTGAGGAGTCCTCATGTCACTTCCGGTTTGTCATTTGCTCAAGAGGCCGTTCATGATGTAGAAGCCGTGGTTCACCCACGAAAGGAGTATCTGGCCTTTGCTGTCCATACAGGCATCTTAATATCCCAATCTAGAGCTTAAAAAACAGCAATTGAATGCAAAGTGTATATTGACCTCGCAGTAGTTTAGTTGTGACAGTCTTTGAATAGTTATTTGGCATTGTCTCTCAGTGCAAACAGCGAACAACATTCGTGTAACTGAGAGAGCATTGTACATGTTGATCAGTTGGTACTCTGATACGTTACTGTAATCAGTGTCTAACCAAAGAATTACTTTTTTAAAGTTTTTTAAAACTGATGTTGATTTCTAGCGACTCACAGGCTTCCCCATTGCTAGATCTGGATATTTTACTGGAGCAAGTTTAAGTACTGAGATTAAAGGAGAGAAAATACCCTACAGAGGCTTAAAAGGGCAGGCATCAAGTCACTTTCCTTTGTTGGAACTCTGTGGCCCAGCTTTCTTTAATGCTGAAGCCTTGTTCGTGGTCAGTGATTTCAGGATTTTTGGTGTGCAAATACCATGGTGGGACTGGGGGACAGATCAGACGATCCGTTTATATGTAAGGTTTTTCATGTTAGTGGTGGATGAGCGCATATGTTTATACAGCCCACAAGGCTAATAAGTGTATTTTTCTCTCATGATGTAATGTATCAAATGCAAAGTTTAGTCTTGAGGTCAAACACCACATCTTAGTTTTGATTGCTGCTATACTTTTCTTTAAGTATTCCTTACATTTCCTCTGCACAGGATTAGTTGGACACTTCAAATAAAAGTCTGAAAAAAATAACAACCCGGTTGTTTTTTCTCTCTTTTTTGAAATGAGATGAAAGGCCTGCACAAACAGAAACTCACTTGGTTATTCTATGTTGCTTGTCTGATTTGGGAGGTCTTCAAAGCCCCGTGACACAAATTTATGGTACTAGTGTTGCTACTTTGCCAAAATGCTTCCCCTGCTCT
Source organism: Pollimyrus isidori (assembly GCA_019775955.2). Taxonomy (NCBI): domain Eukaryota; kingdom Metazoa; phylum Chordata; class Actinopteri; order Osteoglossiformes; family Mormyridae; genus Pollimyrus; species Pollimyrus isidori. Next base: position 25,293,021 of record JABFDZ020000039.1, on the reverse strand, counting down.
TCATTCCAGTTCAGAGTATGTTGTGAGTTCTCTCTAAATTCCACCATACATCGATGATTAATATACCAAAGGCTAAAAAACAGACTTTATTTACTTCAAAGAGTATGTTTTTCCTGTTTTTTTTCCCCTTTCGTTTACTTTATCAGTGTATGCAGCTATTTATATGTGGAAGTGTATTGCATGTGACTGTCAATGTTGTGAAGACAGCAGGGATTAATATATGTAAAGTTTACTTGTTCCCTCTCTTGTTCCACAGAACATGAAGAGTGCGTTAATTGCACAGATGAATGCCGAGTGCTAGGTCACTCTGATAGGTGCTGGATGCCACAGTTCCCAGGAACGGGAAACCAGGCAGAAGGTGCAGACTACCGCACTAACCTTTTCGTACCAGCCGGGATGGAGACACTGTTGGAGACAGAGCCCTGCGAGACCATCAATCCCAACGGGAAAAAGACGTTCTGCACTTTTGGCAAAGAGAGGCGTGACCACACCATTCTGGTAGCCAATGTCAAACCGTACTTAAAAGCCAAGCGTGCCCTCAGCCCCCTGCTGCAGGAGGTTCCGTCGGCATCGAGCAGCCCCACCAAAATGTGCACGGCTCCCTGCACGTCCAGCCAAGTTCTCACAGACGGAGGCGACGGCCAGTCGGGAAGCAGCCAGTACGGACCCCCGGATGGACAGTGCGTGTCACCAAATAAACAGCTGAAGGACTCGCCCTATCTGCCCCCCGACTTCATGTCCAAGACCCTGCTGGACGTCGCGTCCCGAGTCGCCCAGGACTCGTGCGAGATGGACTGCGTGCTGGAGCAGCTGGACCGCGGCGCCTTCGAGCGGCGCCAGGATTCCGCCGATTCGGCCCAGGCGGCCCAGGACATTGACAAGCTCTTGCAGGACTGCCAGGGAGGGAGCAAAGCCACGTCAGTGCAGAAGTGAAGCTTAGGAAACTGCACACAAACACAGAAAGAGACAAACGCTGGTATTTCAAACAGGAGCGAACAGGACAAAGCCATTTGCAGTCAGAGGTGGTGCTGTCCAACACAGGGTTTTTTTTCTTTTTGAGAGGTAGAAGAACGGCTTTCTAATTCACGTCTTAAGTGCCCACCAGCTCTAAACTTTCACCTAAATCGCCCCCCCTTCCCCCGACCATTCGTTCCCACATTGCAGAAGACATGGAAGAAAGCATCCACAGAGATGCCTGCAGAGATGGGCTGTTAATTGTGACAATCGATGTAAACGCAGAAGCGTTCGGGGGGGGGGGGGGGGGGGGGGGGGGGGGGGGGGGGGGGGGGGGGGGGGGGGGGGGGGGGGGGGGG
>JABFDZ020000039.1:25280898-25291608 GCA_019775955.2 Pollimyrus isidori | reverse complement strand
AACCCCTGTGCGGTCTACGTGACCAAGAAACGTGTATCTTCTCATATTTGGTGATTATTGATGTCTGACAAGCAAAAAGTCGTCTTCTGTTCAAGTTTGGTGAGAAAGAAGAAAAGTTATCATTCTTCATCCACTATTAATAATTGTCTGTGTAAGCTGTGTTCCCTATTTATCTGACACATAGTACATTCCAGATTGGTGAATAAATAAAGAAAAGACACATTGGTGGTTGTGTAAGCTCCCCATTCCTCATGAGTTCCCAAGTATAGTGATGTCTCGCCCTCACACTTCCTGTAAATAAGGGACTCGTTTCCTCTGCTCAGAGAAGATGTGTAAGCCATGTGAAAGCTAAAACACTTTTGTTATTTTGTGGAAGGCGCTGTATGATCCAGTTAATAACAAAAATGTTCCTGCTGCTTGTGAAAAATTGACAAAAGTTTACGTGCTGAAGTCCGGCGATCACCTGTAAACTTTTAGAGGAAACCTCTGCGGCTTTGACCTGAAGCTAAAAGGGTCCCTTTGCATTGTCACCACACACAGTCTCATCTAATGTATACAGTTTAATGTGTTTACATCCCAATAACATATACTATTGATTTATTGCAATTTCTGTGCATATGAGCCAAATTGTCAAGTGTATAAGAGCTATATTGTGTATTTTATTAAATTAATATATAGTTGTGTTGCAATATACATGGGCTTATATTGTATTTGGCAGATGTTGCCTAAGTAGCCGTCGAACTCTATGAGTTTATTTTCCGTTCCTCTGCTCCTCATTCCACAGGATTGGGTAGCAGTCCTTCCTGAGCAGAGCCTGGGGTACATAAACTGCTCAAACACACGCGAGCCAACCTTCAGAGAAACAATAGCCACACGTGTAAGTCCGTCTCACTAGGCTAAACCATTCCAAGGCAGCTAAATACCATTTTAAATGTGTTTGTTTTTAAAGGGGATAACCTAACGTGTGCAATTCACAACAGACCTCTGTACTCGTGCCACAGGCACCACACAGGATCTATAGTTATATCGGAGAAGGCAGTCTTATTTATTTTTTCTTCTTTTGATATATAAGGACCAAAATGGTTCCTCTTGAGCAGTTTATGTATTTTGTGTAAGTACTTTATCATGTTAACAGTCACTACACATTTGATCCTACCTGTAACCACAACTCCTGGTCTTATTTTGTACCTTTTTTCTTTCCTTTGCTAAGCTCTGTTGTAGTACGTGGAGCAGAATTTGCATTGCTCATTAAAATTGTGTACAACAAAGTAGATCATTCACTTCTTTACTTTTTCGCATTGACAGAGCATTCCTTTTGAATCATAAAATGAGATATCACTCTCATCCTTTTTTTCATATTTATAACCTGTAAAAAATTGCAGAAAGGCCTAATTTGAATCTGAATATCATAATGCACTATAAGAATATACATAATAGCCATAGAAATTACATAGATCCTTGGCCATAAACACTCTGGTGTGTATATTATGGTTAAGCTGAAGTACTTTAGTACTGAAGTGAAGCTCTATGAGGAAAAATTGCAAATTTCACTGGCAAAAATGCTCTGTAGTCCAACTTTAAATCTGACTCAAATGATATGTGGCCTATGAATTCCATTTGTTTTTCAAAAAATGCCTTTTCCTCCAAAGCCACACATACTTCTGAAAATACAGAATCCAGCTTGCCGGAATATTCTTCATGTCATGTCCTGCCCGCCACGTCCGCCTGACCCTCCTGTCTCCTCCCTCACATGGCCCTGATTAGTCTGATGCTTGTTGCCCCTCGTCAGTCGATATATTTCAGTACCTGTTCGTCGCTAGTCTGATTTTTTCCACCAGTCCTCATGTCGCCTGTGTCCGACCTAAAGTAAGTGTAGACCTCTCGGGGTCCAGTTTGTTTCCCTATTCTTGTTTTGCCAATAAAGCCCCTTTTTCGTCCCTGAACACCTACCCTTGAATCCTTCGTCCCTCGTATTATAACACTTCAATTTATTATTGGTCTCTCTTTTTTTTCAGTGGGGGGGAGGGGGTATTTTCTGTTGTGTTTTTTAATGAGATGATACTCCACAATCAGCATCTTTGGCATATTGTGCGCTGCAACAAGCACATATCTCCATTCTGCAAAGACATAACAGAATTATTTTTTTATTTCTGCACTGACCATCATATTTTATTTAACTCCATATTTTATTTAAACTAGTTAAATGTGTGCTTTGGAGCTGGTAGCTAAAAGCCATAGTATTTGAATTTTGCTTCTGAGAGTGTCTTTACTGAATACTCATTTTTTCCCTTCATCTCTAGTGTATTCTTAATGTGATTCTGCCCTCAGGCATTTTGCAACTCTTTATTGACATCATTTCAACTTGAAAATGTGGACTTTATTTTATAATATTTTATAGTTTCGTGCTTAGCTAAGGGCTTGTGTTCATTTTTCAGCCTGATAACATGGGGGAATTAACAGTGGCTTCCAGTGGAGTGTAAGGCACGGCCCATTATTGTTGGGTTTCAGACTTTTGCTGTGTAGCAGAGTGTAAATTGGTGAAACCAGCATGTAGCTCGAAATCTAACATAATGTCCACCTCTTTGTTGACACACTTGGTGCTGGCAAGTATTAATGCTGTAGAGGATTGACGATTCTGGCTGTGCTGATTTGGACTGTGGACTGAACCTCAGTTGAGATGCTGATTTCCTCGTCCCCCTTTTAGAGAGCAGAGCTTTCGGGCCAGCAGGTTTTCAGGCCTCATCTGCTTCTTGTCCCTGCTCATCACTGAGGGGGGGCAGCGGCGACGACACCATTGCATCAATGATCTCAACTGCTATCGCCTAACAGCTCTGTTTGGCGTTATCAAACTTAAAGAAATAATAGTAATTAAAAAAACAAATACAAATGCAGCTGTTTTCCTCCCATTACGTTGGAAGGTTTTCTGTGGTATTGTATGAAAAGCTATGTTTTCAGGACTGTCTTTTTTTTAACTATTAACAAAAATAAAGTAAAGAGCCAATTTAAAGTAACTCTAAAACACCAACAAAAAGGCAGTCTTAAGAAAACAAATTATCCTTTTAATTTTCAGTTAGGGCCTTATCTTATTCCAGTGAGTGAGCAGTGGAAACAGGATGACTTCTGTCTCCCAGTCAGGTGACAGTGCACATTACTCTTGATTGGTTCCACCTGCTTCTCATTCCCTTTTGTATCAAAATATTATCATGATTTTTTGACAGTGGCTTTAGACCTGAATCTCACTTCAGAAATATACCTTGATGGTAAAAGGACTCGACGTGAAGCGTTTCATCTGCTTAGTTAAATATTTCATTTAATTTTTGCTGCCTGTTCTTTCCCTTACTCTCATGCACCCTAAGAGGGAAATTTCTGTTAGTAAAACTAATCTTCCTTAACCTCCCATGTCATATATTTCTGTTCGCCAAATCCCTCCGATCCATGTTACGTCAATTATCGCTGTTGAAATTATTCCAGCATTCTTTGGAGAAGTTGTTGGTTTCTGGTTTCACGCTATGCTTTACCTTCTCTTCTCTGGTATTTCCATCCCACAGCAAGTTAGCATTTCCAACTCGATCAATAGTACTTGCATAACTGCTAATAGCTAGTTCCTGCTAACACTGCACGTCATTGATTTGCTCTGTCAAAGAAACATGTACCAACTAATTGAATGCGTTTATATATGAAAGATACTGCTGATATTTTATGAAGAGAAATTCAAATGAAAAGTATGTTGTCCCATCAATTTGGGGCTTATGAATCCGGAAGTACTGTATCTAAAGATATGATTCTGCGCTCCCCAAGCTCTGCATTGAATAAGTTAAGGTTATGTAACATGGATGATGTTGTGCTATGTTGTTTTAAGCGGTTGTTTATTCACTTCATGTACAAACTGGCAAGTCTTTTAATGATTATTTTCACAAGCCGCACCAGTTTTTTGCATGTGAAAATAACAATAATGCACATTAAACTGGGACCCAATGTTTTGACTGAACGAGGAGGCAGATGTGGAAGCGCACAGCAATGCAGCATAAACAATGCCGAATGGTCTGCATAGCTGCTTCTTCAACGTCTGGCAGGAAATCAAAGGACATCAACTGCTGCAAATATATCAGGGGACAGCCGTGGATGAGCCGTGGGAGCTGAGGACGCATCAGTAAGTCTGCCGATGATGGCAGCCTCTTTAGAGTGTTCTACAGAAAATGAAAGCACCCTATCCGGCACTAAGCTAAATCACACAGCCAGTATGCATAACAAAATATTACATGTTGTTGGGATTCTATTTTTATATTGTAAAACAGATCACAAGAAAGGCAGCAGGAACAAAGACGACAAACGGGATAGTTATCATTACGTTTTTAAGCAGCTTATTTGCTAAGTGGTTTGAACTGTAATAACTGTGTTTAATTAAAAGCACTAAAATCACCACCCGCGCTTAAAAATATCATAAAGGGCATCCAGTATGATCGACCAAAATAACACAAGTTTCGACACTCTGAGTTATTTTAATAGTCTCTTCTGAGCGATACCTCTGGAAAGCCGAGTCTCTAAGAAGCAGACCTAAAAAGACCGACGGGCAAGCCTGGGGGCAGAAGCAGGAAGCGAGAACTGCTTAAAGCAAGGGGGGAAATGCCTTGGAAAGAGGAAGTGAAAAAAACACACCCAGGGAATGAGAAAGCAGGGAAACACGGCCTTTAGCTGGCCAAAGACGGCCAGGGCTAGTGATGGGGCCACATTAACATACTAAATGTGATTGTTTTGAAGCTCGGTACTGTAGTACTATACCTGTAGTACTGAAGGTGTGGCTCTTTCAAACGTACAACACAACTTATACTGAATACATTTTTTTTTATTATTTTTGACCCAGTTTACTAGCTGCTTTTGTATTTTTTTATCATTATTTTATCACTATTTCCCTCGACCAAGATAAGTGGTTAGAAAATTATTATTATTACCAGGAATTTGAAGGAAACACGGAGTTGAATTTTTGAGGATATTAGAGGTGCCCTCTCACTCTCTCATCTGATATACATTCCAGTCAGTCACACCACAGGGTACAAGGAGTATGTGAACTGGGAGGGCAGTGCGTCTCTCAGAGAAGACAACCATTAACGCTGGAGGGGGATGGCATTCATCTAAGAATTGCTTGAACAAATTATTCAGCCGTTCAACCAAAATTCAGCCTGGCTGACTAATCCATCCACGGAAATGATCCGATGCTACCATTCCACACAAGGTCAAAGGTTAACAGATCGCAAAGGTCAAGCTTAAGGTGAAGTCTACTGCAGTTATTCATTGCATCCTATCCCATTTAATACATTTGAAAACTGAGGAAAATAGGCTATACTTCCATCGGCGATTATGAATACCATTACTTGTATGAGAGGCTGCCATGTAACTGTATCTCCTTTGCAAACTGTTCTGTGGACAAAATAATAAGCTTGGGTTACTCTCCAGCACCAAAACTCACATCTCAAATTTACCTGATCCAATTATTATTTGTTTAGCTAATTTTTTTCCCCTCCGTGGCGGGCGGCTTATCAGCAGGATTTATCCGTAAACACTACGGCAACGTGATCACGAGCTCCTCATTATTCCACACCCCTGCCCTGCCCCCCCCATAAAAATATTTGTGCAAGCTTGTGGCTTTTGCAGAGCGGAGCAAGACGTGTCTGCGTTATTGTGACAGAAGACAGGCTTGCCTACCCCGTGGGACGTGCACCCGCGGAACGCCAAGCCATGAAAGGAAGACGCGCCGTTTGAAGGTGCTCCGGGTGCGCGCCACTGCTAAACTGCTTTACACACAGTTTACAACGCACACCTACAAAAAGACATGCCGGAAAATCATGTGCACCCACACTGCACCGAACACAGACGATGCCATAGAAAGTGTGCATCTGACACTAATAATGGTTGCACGTATTTATATTTAGTGCACTGCCTCACGTCCGCAGTGGAAACATTTCCAGGGATGTTGCATCTAGAAGAACTCACGAAAACAACATAAAAGTCACATGTTTTATCTGAAACTTTATTGTGTTAGTCTGTTCTAAATGTAAATCTGATTTGCAGATCAGACCTGGCTTTTTCCTGTGATGTCCTGTGTGATATTCCAAGCAAAGGTGAAATAGATTTAGGAAATCTGACACCTGAAAGGGTTTTCCCAGACATTCAGGTGCTGATTTAATAACTATAGATATTTTATGACACTGCCTTTTGTTAAAAATGTTTATTCATGCTAGCAATTCATTACCACTAGAAGGTCCTCAAACTGCTGTGCGCATTGTTTTCATTCTTCATATGGCCCAGTTATTGTTGCAGACAGTGACAGGAAGTGAGGTCAACCCGAAGCCCTCGGCTAACGCACTACAAAGCCGATGGGCTGTAAAACCTGAATTCCAAATATACAATCAGCCTAGAACCTAGCAACTTTGTGTTAGAACAGGACCCGGACATGAGACATGTATAATTTGGCTATCTGGCTCAACTTAAAAGTAAACAGAATAACATAGCATCCTTAAGCCTAAGAGAATGTCAAACTTACAGTCAACCACAGCTTATCATGTGTCGCTAAAATGAAAATGGTTTGTATTCCATTTGTTTGAATAGAAATTCTTACTAAATCCCTGAATGAACATTTAACAACAGATAAGTAAATGGGGCTAAGCATTCTGTAACCTGTGGGTTGTGATGGGTTTGGGCCTGTAATCAAATGTCTGCATCCAAGACGCAAATAGTGAGCCTGGTACAGAATGACATTTGGAGTACGGAGATACTTCTGTCCGGTAATAAAGGCTAACAGATATTAATGATTTCCGACCAGCCGCAGATGGGCAGATTTGGTTTAAGAACGGAATGCTAAATGAAAAGGTCAATAAACACTGAGGAAAATGGATGTGAAGTAAACAGAAGAATTCCATCACAATGGATTATCGTCTTTGGCTCAGCACCATGCAGACGGAGTGTCATACTAGTAATTAATGAATGATCTAATCCATACTCTGCAATCCAGTCTTCACAGGGCTTTATTAAATGTCACGTACTACCAGCGTCTTTTATATTTCATCATAAAATGAATTTAGAAGCATTTTTTAAGGCGGGGGGGTCAACACTGCTGAGTAATCAGTCTTTTGATTGAGGATCTGGTACAGTTTTGTACTTTTAGCAATACTGGATGTGGCCTTAAACCCAACAACCCAACAATCTCAGCAGTAGCGTTGAGTAGGACAGTAGAGGTGCTAAGTAGAGTTACTTTAAATTGGCTCTTTATTTTATTTTTGTAAAAATTTTAGACTGATGCAGCTGAGCAGACTAAAACCTAAAATGGACTAAAATCCATTTAGCAATTATATAGCAAGAATCCTCTCATTTAAAGCTCTCAATTCAATTTTCATGTAGTAATAGCTGAACGTCTCTAAGTAAAATATACGTACTGTATGTATAACCAGGTTTATCTATATATCTATATATGTAAGGCAACATAGAATCTTCTAGAAGGCATGTCTCCAGTTAGGCATAATGAGTAATAATGGCCAGTTCACCAAGAGCTTTCCCCAAATACAGGTTTGCTAGCTCATGCCAGGCACAAACATTGCGGTTTTCCCACTGTAGTATAAAATTGCAACATAATGCAAATTAGGGCACAAGTCAGCAAAGAACTAAAGGTCAGTAAAGATGAAAATGGAAAATATATTAATATCCCTAAAAAACAATCCTTTTGTTGGCATGTCAATGAAGTCAGTTGGACACAGTTCTCAGTTGGACACTGACATAAACAATAGCACATATAAGTTCGACATGCTTTTTGGTATGTGTATGACATTAACTGACCTGAAGCATGTGCTCCTGAGCACAATCAAGCTCACGAAATGCTGATGAAAGGATTTCTAATGAAATGAAAATCCGTTACATGATCGTCTTGTTGCTGGCATGGTTGTGTTCATGTCTTCAGCCTGAGTTTGCAATAGCTTGTCAACAATCCTTTCCAATTCGGCGTTAACACGTTCGAGAAAGGCCAGTAATTAGTTTTTTATTATTTTTTAATCTAGGCAGTTATTATACGGTCACATCAGTTTTGTTTGCTTTATACACACTCCCTTACACTCTGACTGGACATGTGTAAACTGTCACAGTCCTTGATGAGCTGCTTTATTCACTAGCAGTTGACAGGATGGTGTTTTAGTGAGCTGCTTTCATGGCCCCTTTCTGTTATACAGTCGTGGAAAAAATTAAGAGACCACAGCACACTCGATTTATGGCTATGTGTCAGTGAATAATATATTTCTTTTGAAAACTGCAGCTTGGTTCTTCTCCGTTTCTCACTAATTAAAGTCTTCTTCCTGCTCCTGGGATACACACTGTCCTAGCAGTGCACTTTACACCTGCACTTAATGTTTCCCCTTCCTTTTGAAGGTCACCACGATGCAGGAGAAACCGTCCTCTCTCGCATCAGAAAGTCACTTCCGCCTTCTACCTGGCTGGTTTCCGCTCGTTCCCAGCTGGGTCTCCTGTTTCACCCTGTTTTTTGTGTACTGCTGTCTTTTTGAACCTTGAAGCATCTTGCCGCTGCCCTGCATTAGCCTTCTGCCAGCGGCACTAGGATTAAGCCAAGATTTTAAAATGCAGATTTGTTTAAAGATATAAAGTGGTCCCTTAATTGTTTCTGTGGCTGCATGTGTAAGGGAGAGTAACAGGACTGTCTAGCACTAGGACCCAGGGCCAGAGCCTATGAAAGGGGCTTACCTGGGCCTTTCATCCCGCATGGAGACACACCTGTGAGAGCAGCTGTGGCGGTCAACCTTTGTTTGGTGTCTGATTTAAAATCTTTGTTTGGTGAGGGATTAAACTTGGAGTGCTTGCTTAGGTGCAACATCAGCTCTTTAGAAACAAGTTTTTAAATGGATACTACTAGAGAAGCCAATTTCTGCTTTCCCAGGCTTATTAGATTTTAGTGTACCTTTAACTACTTGAGCGGGTCATTTCCTGGTATTGTTTTCTGCGGGGCTTCTGGCTGTTTGAAAGGGGGAACTCCATGGTAGAGTCTGCAGCGGCCATCTTGCATGTGCTATTTATGGTGTGGCGTGAGTCTGCTTAGCTTGCTATGAGTAGGCAAATAGGAAGGTTGTAGTCGGTTTGAATGCACCTGTCTGTAGTGGCACTTTATTTACACCTTGCCTGCAGTTCCCTCTTCTACATGGAGCTCTTCACCAAGCTCCCCGATAGCGCAGTCTAGCCCCACGTTATTTATTTTCTGTATCTTCATCTCTTTGTTTTGCTTTGTGTACTATCTATATACAGACACTCCCTGGGTTACGATGCTCCACGTTACAATATTTTGATTTTACGGAGGCAAAGGCTGTAATCATTCCATTCCTCCCCTTTGACCTGTATTCAGGCCCCCCATTGCAAATAAAATGTATATTTTTGGCTTAGTAGCTTGTGGCTCCACTTCAGGCTGGGGCCCATGCATAGAGTAGTACCTGGTTTTACTTCTTATACCGCGTTTATATAAGACTGATACTAAACAAAATTCTTCATACACGTTTCTATGCAGAAACAGGTGCTTGGGTAATTATTTTATATTAAGTACTGAACCTGTAAAGAATTGCAATCTAACACTTGATAATGAGCACGAAACGAGATCACATGAGATGAGAAGTAGAAAGGACAGTGACGGAAATTTTCTTCGATTGACTACCAAAGTAGACCTAATAGTATTAACATTTGACAGACTTTTAAAAATCCATTAAATTTAATTAACGCTACAAATATGTTTTCCTTTTACATTAATATCACGTTTATAGATCTTAATTTGGACACATAGCTTCATTCTCAGTGGATTCTCTTGCTTTCAGTTATGCATTTGATAGACTTTAATGTTTGCTTAAGTGATTCAATTCACAGACTTTTTCAAGGGTATGACAGAAGTAACCTCCAGAGATTTCATCATGTTCATCAACAGCCTAACAAAGGGAGGACGGGGATAACATATTTGGTGTGATTTCATATTTCAAAAGTCTTGGGCATGAAAGGGAATTGTAGTGAGGTCATTTTTAGAAAAGCAAATGAAAAAGTTGAATGTTCACAGAATTTCAAACTTACCATAGAGGTACCTTTACCTTTAATTGATGTTAAGCATTTGTACAATAAAAAGAGAAATGTGGAAGTGTTTAACATACCAGGATGTTTCCATATACGGAACTATACTGTATCTTCACAGCGTCAAGATTGGAGATTTGATTCCTGACCTGCGTGTGTGTCTGGGTCTGTATGTGTGTCTGTGTTTTGTGACAAACCGTTATTGTTTCTGCCATGTATCTAGAGGGATGTGCATCTGCATCAATCCGAAACATTAAAGATACATATGAAGCGGCTACTATTGCAACACGATATGATTTAGCCATATTACGATGCAGTGCAAACCATCTGACACAATACAATGCGATGCATCACCAGACGTGCTTCCAGCACTTTAGATTAGAGATAGGGGAATCAATATAAATGCAGTGGTACCTCGGTTCTTGAACTCACTAGAACTTGAATTTCTTGAAAGTCGAACAAATCAGTTTGACCTGCAAATTGATCTGAATATCAGAAGTCCAACCGTGAACTTAAATAAATACGCGATAGAAAATAATAATAATAATTAATTACATTTATATAGCACTTTTTTGCAAGGCACTCAAAGCGCTTTTACATACAAGGGGGGGGGGGATC
>JABFDZ020000039.1:25238975-25252238 GCA_019775955.2 Pollimyrus isidori | reverse complement strand
CCCCCCCCCCCCCCCCCCCCCCCCCCCCCCCCCCCCCCCGCCCCCCCCCCCCCCCCCCCCCCCCCCCATCCAATCACAGTAGACCAGATATTAAAACAAGTAGGACAGTATTATAATCTGGTGAGTTCAGGACCATAAATACAATGGACCCAGATGAGCATGTGATACACCACTGTCCTTCTCCAAGCATAATTTTGAGTAACATCTGTTGGATGAGAACTCCGCTGATCTGCATAGAACTGGAGAGTTGCAAGCATGTTAAATGGCTGTTCTGTGCTATTTTTACCTGTACCCCAGCTTGCTTATAGTAAGCAAGTGAGCATTTTCATTTCAACAGGTTTTGAAGCCTATTGAATGTATCACTATCCTAAGTGCTTCTCTAGGTCTCGGTTACCAGGAACCCATCCCCAGTGCCATACACTACCATACACCGAGTGTGTACCACCCACTGGGTACCGGTGCATCACAGACCACATGCATGCACTCTCTACCAGCAATTCAGAGATGCCAATTAGTCTACGTATCTTTTGGACTGTAGGAGGAGACCTTTGTGAGATGTAACTACAAGCAAACTACATACTGTATGAGTAGAAGCAGGATTTGAACCCCAACCCTGGAGATATGAAGCTTCCCACTGAGGCGCTGTACCTTACCAGACCTTGTTGAAGCATCAGTAGTGGCTCATGGCAAAAGCTATTAAGGTAAAAAATGGAGAGTTTCTAAATCAATATCCTTGGCACCATTTTGAGGATGTATAACTTACATAAGCAGTTTAATTTAGATATACGTGCCTTTTATTTACTGCCTTCACGCATTGTATGGATCAGGCTCAACCCTTTATCTCTAAAATACAGCTTGTTTTTCCTGAAGGTAGTACATTCATGCACCCCTCTATAGTTCAGGGAATGCAGAGTGACAAATTTCAGAGCAAATTAAGAAAAGTCAGTGTGTTTCCCAGCCCATGCATGTGATAGGAATTTAATCTTATATTGATTTTGTTATGGAATACTTTTAACAAAACTATTTGCAAAGCTTAGCATTCACACCTCACAATACTTCAATAAATATAAACCTGTGACACTTGCATCAAGCCAAGCGTTCATCCAGCCACGCCCCCTTGATTCCCCCTCTGCCCCCCATGAATACTAAAACAAGCAGATCATCAATTTGATTAACTAGCTTTATATAAAAGCTCTATGTTTCCCGCTACCTCCTTGTGAAATACTGAGTGACCCACCATACTGGTGTGTTTAAGTCTTGTGTATTACTCCTGCTTGATTTAACAATTTGCTTACTTCCCTCTTTGTGATTATATGCCCTTGTTTGAGCTGCAAATTTGGATCAAATTTGATTTTTTTTGCCTTTGTAGGTGCACACCAGGGCCCTCATTTATAACGGCATCAAACAAACAAAATATCTGCAAAACATTTCTACACACATTTATACAAATATTTTTAGATATGTTAATGTATATTAATGTACAACATAAACAAAACAAACACTGAAATAGCTTGAAAATGTATGAATGGTGGTATGAACGTTTTGGAAGATAGAGAAAAGACTGACAACAAATGGTCAGACAGACAAGCATCTAATGAGTCACATTAAAGTTAGTGTTAGTGCTTTATGTGATGGGCATTAAGTACAGAAACATTTGTATTTTATCTGAAATACAACTAGCATTCGGCATTTGTTTTATTATATACATAAGAACATAAGAACTATACAAACGAAAGGAGGCCATTTGGCCCATCAAGCTCGCTTGGGGAGAACATAACTTAACCTATATATTTATTGCATGGATTCTAAGTTAGATGTGTACTGAAAAGTCAAAGTAAGTATAGGCACCAACAAGCCCTTCACATTTGCAGCTCTTGATTTGAAGTCTATTTCCAGTAACCCGGCTCGCTGTGTGATCTCAGTGTCATCAGTGTCATTCCCCTGTGTTCTGATCTTTGTTTCGCTTCTTAGACTCCAGGTTCTACTCATTCCATGAAAGACCAACGTCACTGACCCGATCCTCACCCCGACTACCGATTTTCTGTGAATAGACCGGATAACTCATGTCTGATCTGCGTCAGTGTTTGTCTATTGGTCTCCGTCGCAGAGGAAAGATCACAAAAACTCACATATGACACGTAAGCCGAAAAACAATACTGTAATGATTTGGATTCTATAAAATCATATAATATTTAAATATCACTAATAATATTTGTTAGTGTAAGTGCATAATATATTTTTAATAATAAATGTCTTGGTGTTCCTCTACTTCGGACACTAAAATATCTGCACCTCACTTTCAGAAAATATTCGCTTCTTTCCACTGGTTATTTCCTCCATTTTTGTGGTTGTGGCATTGCGAGCGTGGGATATGTGAGGTTATATATGCATGGCTGATTTGTCTTGGGTGTGACATTAAACTGCTGCAGGTCCTGCAAGCGGTCCTCAATCTTGCAAGCAAAATTTAGGGGCGTGTCCAAAATCACGGTGTAGTAGGGAGTAAACGGCAAGCAAAATCGCGATAATTTTCATTTTGAACCTAACACTGCAGATATTTGGCGCGCTGGAGAATCGCGGTCACATGCCACTTCCGCTAAGTGCAAAACGTTAGTGTGCCATTTCGGACAGCACTTACCCGCGGCAGTGCGTACTACAGAAGGAAGTGCGCAGTGCGCACTAGGCACTACAGTTCAGTGCACTGAGGTAAGTGCGCGATTTCGGACACACTCTAGGATTGGTGGCGGGATTGGATACTCCGGGCGCAGCTGTTGCCGTAGTGGATTGGCTCCTCCTCACGTTGTCCAGTGTTACTCCTTTCTACAAGAGTATTATGAGACTGGGTGTCTTGTTTGAGGTCTCAATGTATGTGAAAGTGGCTGCTGTAAATCTTCCTTGACTTTGCAAAAGGTCAGTGGCTACAAATTTCTGGACCCTGTTTCCAGTCCCCTAAGCTGTGTCTTTGGATTTAATACTCCAGTACCGGTGGTGTGGTGAAGGAAATCAATCATATCCTCGTGTGCAGATGCTGGACGCTCCTACAGGACTGCAGGATCTACAGAAGTGCCCACTTTGTGAATTCTGACCAGTGACTTGTTGTTGCTAGACAGCTTAGGTTTAGTAGGCTACTACCTGCTAGGAGAATGAGGCTGGCCCTGGCTATTTGGGTGTGACCACTGATTCTAATGTTAAACGGGAGACATTCCAGGACAAGACTGTAAAGGTTACTGAGAATTGTGTTGGTGCCAGCGTTCCCAGAAGGAGGAGATTCATCTTGCAGGGGAATGAGGTAACGCGCATGCGCTGATGTCAATGCATTGCTGCACCCACCACACAACAAACCAACTCAGGGATGAGAACCTGAGTGTAGCCATGCAGTGGGTGATAACTTAGCACCATACTAGTCTGAATGGAACAGTTTTCTGGTGGCTAGAGTGCCAATCCTACCACCAACCCCCAATTTTTATCTACAAGTTGGAGGACCTGCTTGCAGCCTGGATGTAGATTAACATTATACCCAAGATGAAGGAATTGCAGGTTAAGGGCCTTGCTCAAGGGCCCAATAGAGTAAGATCACTCCTGGAATTCATGGGATCCGAACAACCTTCCAATTGCTCGGACAGATCCCTAGCCTCAGAGCCACCACTCTGCCCATCTTGAAGGTCACCTTGGATATTATTGAGAAGATTTGCAGTGAACAGCTTGATGACAACTCTGATCTATACCAGGAAAAGAGAAGGACAGCTGTATGGGCTCTGAAGGCAGATAAGAAGGTATTTAGAAGGATCTGTGCGCAAGTAACACAGCATCTATGGTGTAGCGACCCACTTCCTGCTTACAGAGGAATAAAAGTATTAGGCACATCTGAATCTGTTCCTTGGAGAGTCTCACTTAGGGTGGGTGATGGAACAGTCCTTACCAATGACACTGCAGTTGTAACCCTCTGGTCCAGCTAGTATGAGTAGCTGAACATAGGGCGGGATAGCCAAATCAAGATAGTTAAAGCTGATCTTCCAGCTAGGACATTGGACATCTCTGCATTCAGAATTAGCTGTGAACCATCCAGTCTCACTGAGATTGTATAAATGGTGAAGCAGCTGAGGGTAGGGAAGGCTGCATGGATCCTGGGTTCTACTCAGTTGATTGAGCTGCACTGTGGGACATTCTGAGACTTTGCAGGATCCCCTCAAAGTTTCCAGACGCTGTGGTTGGTTTTTACATCGGTACTGTGAGAGCTTTGTAGAATGGATGCAGAACCTTTGCATTCTAACCAGTTAATTCTGGGATTTGTCAAGGACCTGTTCCTGCTCCTAATCTGTTCAATGCTCACATGGACTCGGTGTTGGGTAGGGTCATGGGTTCCAGCAGCTGTGGGGCATCTGGTGATGAATAAACATTCACTGATCGACTGACAATGCTGTGATCTTCACAGAGTCAATGGAGGCTCTGATCAGGCCTCTCTAGAGCCTGAGCGAGGAGTCTGAGTGTCTGGGTTTGCGAGAATCCCAAATAAAAACCAAGTTCCAGCCCATTAATAACTTCTTGGGCACAGCCATCAGCAGTGTGTCTGTCTGTGGAGGGAATGTCAACTGTCAAGAGGTTCACTTACCTTGGCAGTTACATTCATGTCTCTGGTGACTCTTCCTATGCAGTCAGCAGATGGATTCGGAGAGCATGGGGGTTATGAGGTCACTGAAAAGGGGTGTTTGGTGCTCCTAATATCATTGTAAGTCGATGAAGGTCCAAATCTTTAGAGTCCTGGTACTCCCTGTTTTGCTATATGGCTGCAAGGTATGAACACTATCCAGTGACCTGAGATAAAGGCCATGTGGCACGATTTCGTGAGAGCGATCTGGCTTGCAGGATCCTCATTGCTGAGGACCCAAGCAGCTGGGCCAACCAAGGAGATGCCCACATAACACCTGGAAGATAGATGGCCATTTTTGGCAGGTGGGACAAGAGCACGTGTTGGCCTGGGGGGTTGACAACCAGGATCCTAAGTTGTTTCATCAAACAGAAACATGCCGTACCAGTGCATCCTCCCCAATCAGACCTCACGTGAATTGCCCAGCACCTAAAGTATGCATACATGTGAATGTTTCTTTGATGCATGAGATAATATAATAATAATAATAATAATAATAATAATAATCAATTGCAGAGAGCTACACTATTAGAGCTTTGTGGCCAGATGGCTTCGATTTTATACAGTACAGATGTCTGGAAAACCGATACTAAGGTACCAAGTCAATGGCAAAATTCCGAAAACATGATGGTACTTGTTTTTCTGCAGTTCTTTTAGAATTGAAGGGGGAAGTATGTATGCCTACAAGTGTTTTCGCCTACCACTGAAGCTATGAAATAGGACATACCTGAAATAAAATGCTTACTACTCTTTAGAACAACTTATACTACATTTATGGGGGGTATTCCATGAAAGGAGCTAAAGAAAGGCAGACTTCCCCGAAAAAGACTCAAACTACTGCCCTCTCTAAACTTAGCCTCATGTCATTTTATGAATGCAGTTCAGCATTAACTAATCAAGGCTCATTCAAGACAAACTTGCTTTATCTCACACACCCGCGATACTGAAGAAGCCCAGATGAATGGATGAACGGTAGATTGACCAAATGGGTTGGAACACCTGTCAAATGAGAGCAGGGTTTTTTTTCTATCACAGAACAAACACTGCTGATGGAGCTTTATGAAAAATACAAAGATATAAAAAGAAAATACTGTGGTAATAAATAAATTACGTAATTGTTACAAGTGCCGAGTACAGTGGTATGGTTATCCAATAGTTTATGCTGTTGCCTTACACCATGAAAGTTCCTGGTTTGATTCCCATAGCCACCAGGGACCCTTCTGGGCTGAGTTCATTTTTACTGTATAATGTGATTCTGTATTATTTGATCTTTTAGTCATGTCCGTGTGAAACGTTATGCACACACCATATCTTGCTATTTTACTAATAAACTTTCAATGTAGACAGTGACTAAACAAAATATAAAAGTATCTTCGTGTTCATATATAACAGATTTTTCTCAGTTTCAGTCATTTAATTTCATGCTTGACCTTTGTAAAATGGGTACACTTTTATTTTAATTATTTTAGAATCAATTAGAATTCTGAGACATGATTTTTATAGGCTTTATTATATTTATTACATGACACGAGTAGTGTGAGCACGGAATTTCGTTCAGCGGAACGATCTCTTGGGAATCTGTTCCCACATGTTGGACTTTCTTTGAGACAATGCTAAACTAAGCGAGACTGTTAATCTGGTTCAGAGCAAACTTGTTCACTTGCCTAAGTTACTATGGTAGCTCACTGGAGATTCATTTAAGATGGAACGGAATTCCCACTTAATTGAGCAAGATTTCTCGAAATAAGTCAGTCTTTCCCTTAATCCTGCTTCGTGGAATACCCGCCAAGTCTGGTCCAAATACCGTCAGACAGGTTAACTCTTGTTTATTATTCTATATATCGTTTCCATATTTTTTGACAGGGTAGCGCAGTTGTAATCCTTGCGCCATAAAATTCATTATCAGCACGTTATTGTTTGTTTTAAAAAAATTTGAAGGCTATATATCACTGCTCTTTTTCTCCAATGTTAATATTCATTTCTTTGTATATATTACTTCAAAACCGCTGTTGTTGTTTTTCGTAATGTTCAAATGTTTTTCATAAAGCGGTATATTTTGAAATACGTGGGGTTTGTTGTTTTGTTTTTTTATTGTGGTGTCTAGAATTGTGCAGCTTAACTGCCATTGGCATCACCTGCTAAATTTCTGGTATCGTGATATCCCCATCAGCCATACCACTGGAGAGGCTCCCAAACTGCATCCCTGCATCTATTTGCACGTCCGGCCACATCTCAATTTCAGCCTAGTTAACATTTTCATTTTTGCATCTTGCCACTATCAAGTAGATGATTTGGCCTTTGTTGCAAGTTCCTTTATATGTTAATAGATCTATATTACTTAGGGGGAGTTTCCAAGATGGAGCTCTAAAGCCATCCAGCTACGCACGATTTCACAATCACTGAAATTGTAGATTCCACATCTAGGAGAGTGGTCTACAGACATTTTTTCTGTACAAGTTATGGCTTTTGCATAAGTTCATTCATTCTGAATCCCACTTACATGCTTTTCAGAAATAATCTTAGACCAAATGTAAAGTGGTTTCTATGCATTTTTTTTATAAATGAGGCACCAGATTACCCACCTTTGCCTTCTTATGCACTGCGGTTCTGGGGTAACCTTGTTGCTTTCCTCTCACCATCTAATCATAACGAATCCTTACAATTTAACATCTGCATGTTTGATTCAAGCAGTTCAGCTTAAGATTGCTGAGGGGTACGAGGGTAGTGTATTGCAAACTATAAGCTATTATCTAGTTCAGAAATAACTAATGGTTTAATAACCCAACGCAACATGTCTTTAATGAAACAGTAGAGAAAAAAAACGTAACATTCATCATAGATTCAACCCTTCACTAAGATACAAAGTTTTTTTTTTAAAACCATTATTTCAAAAACCAGAAAGATATTAAATTTGTACTTTCTTGGCAAAAACATATAATGGCTATGCTGGTGCTGGAATGTGTTTGACATATACACTCCTCATTTTAATGAGTTAATTAATGTGTGGAATGTCAGGTCACCATTTATTTGTGGAGATGTGGCAAGATAACCTTCAGCCAAGTACCCAGGACTCCCTAAAGAGATGTGATGCGTTGTCAATTAGCTAGCATAGTGGTGTCATGATATTGCATGCTCCTGTGGACAGAAGTTAAGTGCTTTTGCCCCTTTACAGCTTACTCAATGCTAAGTTAAAAACTAATTTAAAATAATAAAATTCCCCTTTTCTTTCCTTGCCGTGTCATATATTCATCACACGTGAGTCGTTTGACTAGGCCAAAGTCACATCTTTCTTAAAGTTTCATGTTGCTATGTTACCGTATCAAAGATGTCAAATAACGTTCCAGCTGAAAGCAAATCGTCACCTTTAATATTTCCTCCATTGTTGACATGCGATACTGACAGTCAGCAGTGTAAGATTTTCAAACATCATTTGTGGTCAAAAACCAGAAATGTCTCATTTCAAAGCTTGGTGCAGATAAATGCATTGTTTTCTTACTGTTTCGGGTGCGTGGGAAACTAATTTTAAATTTGTTTCTGGCAGATGTCATGGATGGGTGCCACAATCCATACAGATAAAGCAAGAGAAAACACTGATGCAGACAGAACCCCAGTATTCTGGATGTTCTTGTACATGCGCTTGTGATGCCAGTTTGATGTCTTGTTTAATAGGCATGGAAAGATGCGGGTTTGCACTCATAGCCTCCAGGATAGGCCTGGAACCTCCCACCATCCTGGATAGGGTAACAGAAAATGGATGGATGGATGGATGGATGGATGGATGGATGGATGGATAGAAAGATATGGAAATATAACACATTATATAGCTTTGTTGAGTTAGGCTGCACGTCCAATCAACCCCCAAGTTAAAGTGCATGTTAGTGTTGGGGTAAAAGCTACACAATGCATTTCAGACATTATAAGAAGCTTAAAAAAGACAAAGTCCAACTCTGAGAGCATTCAGGGAACGCAGAGTGATGTAGGTTTTGTTGAACTTTGCATCTGCGAAACGAGAAAAAGATGATTTTAGAGTTAACCTTTTTTTCTTTCTCAAATGGCAATGCGGAAGGCACTTGCTAAAGAATGTGTTATTTTTGCTTTTTACATAATGTTTTTTAAGGTAGGACCATATATGCCAGTGCATGCTTTTTATTTCTGTTTCTATTAAATCGGTAGTGCCAGTGTGGTGACCTCTGCTCAGAAGAATTATTTATTAAGAAGCCACTGGATGTTGGTCACACCGTCTGATGTAAGGTTTTTTTTTTTTCTCTCATAATTCCACATACACATTCTAATACCTGGGGATATGTGCAGGTGAGACAAACACGGTGCTTTAATCCTGTTTTGAAATTATCATATCGATCCATTTCCTTCTTTGCTTTGTTGTTCTTCTGTTGTTTCATCTTCCTAAGCACAGACACTTACAAAACCACCCCTTGTGTTTGTAGGCTGAGGCAAAAAAAAACACAGAATAAAGATGAAATACATGTGTGTGCAAATGCTGACAGTCTGCCATCTGTCCAAGAGATCAGATTTATGCTGCCAAATATCTTCATATTTCACTCTATGTTCCCTGAAGAAACATCACTTTAAAGGGGGCCACATGGACAGAGCTGGCTCAATGACATCCAAAGGTCTTTCATTTTGCTTGGGGTGCCACTGATGTAACTGAGTGATGTGTGTTTTAGCTTGCTTAATGGGCATTATGGAAATTGTGAAAAGGGCAGAGTGAGTAAATGATCCAAGGTGATGGAGGTGTTGGGGGGGGTAAAAGAATTGCTAATGCTTGTCCACAAAATCCAGGTACAGTCTGAAGCAGCTGAAGACTGCTAGTCCATTCTGATGAAAGGGAAATTGGAAATTAACTCTGAATTGCATTCTGTCTCCGCTCCAGGCAAAGCACTTGTCAGTTTCAACTGTGTTTGCAGCTCATTATCCCTGCGAGCAACAAGGGCAGCGAACTAATGCAGGTTTAGGAGCGATGGTGGGGGTCGCCCAGCTAAAAAAAAATAGCAGAGAAATATAACAAGTACCCTAGAATATCAGGTCAATGTGTACACACCATTACGCCAGATATGCTATTTTCAGTTTCAGCCCAGAAGCTGTCCAATCAGCTCCTAAAAAGCAAATCTTCTCCAAAATTTCTGTGTTGCAAAAAACCTGTGCATGCAACCATATTTCTTTACTGTCAGATTTAACAGATTATGTGGAGCAAAAAAAAAGTCAACATAGACTAGAAAGATTTCCTTTCGAAGGATTTGCCGTGTTTTTTTTGGAAATACCACAGTGGCCTATAGGGTTGTTCCCTGCCTTGTGACCGCCCCCCCAACCCTGAATAGGACAAGTGGTTACAAAAAATGGATGAATGGATGGATGGATGGATGAACGGATGTGAGGGTTAATGTTTAGAAATATGTTTTGATTCAGTCTACAACAGGGTTATTCAAATCACGGTCCTCGAGGTCCGAGCCCAGCTGGTTTCCCAGCCTTCCTTTACCTGTCAGTCAGGTGTGAAGCCTCTGACCAATCAGAATCAGTAATTATTAAAGTAACTACCTGGGAGAACTGAAAACACGGCCTGGATTTGGAATCGAGGTCCAGATTTGAAGAACCCTGGTCTAGAACATAATTACATTTATAAATCCATCGCTTTTGACCATCGGCTCAGCATTTCCAGCGCTGCTTAACTGGCTCCCATTTAATGACAGAGTGCAGATTCCTACCTGTGGCCTCACACTTCTGAAGGTTTGTGTGTCTTGTTTGATTGCTGCTGTTTGTGTGCTTGTGAATTTCTCTCCTGAGTTTCCATGGTTCCCTCGGACACTTCGGTTTCCTCCCATGGTCCAAAAAGAACCAGCAGTTAAGTGTTTCAGTAGCTGGAAATTGGCCATGTTATTATTTCTGCCCTTAACTATATTTTAACAATTGGGATATTGCCACGACACGGGGGACGAATGATTCAAGGGAAGGCATGGTGCAACACAATCATTTTAAACAAAATCTTTGAAGACTGACAACAGAAATTCTGTGGTGGCAGTTGTTAGCATCATTAGGACAGAAGTGTGTTACTTCTTTGAGGAGAGATTATTTTCTAGTACAAACCTATGGAGGGATAAGAGTTATTAAATAAATAAGTACACCGATAATTTAGCCTTTCTGTCTATTGACAGCTCTATTGACATTTAATGCTCCAGGGTGATTTGTTGTCCTTCTTCTTTCACTCTTGATGTGTGATTTCCTCCGGCCCGTTTTTCTTTTCAAGTGTCAAAGTGCCAAAATTAAAAAAATAGCGAAATAATTGTAAACGACACATGTAATTAATTAATAGTGATTTTATTTCTAATGGAAGATAATAATTCATGGCACATTTAATTAACGGTATTTTTATTTCTCATTTTAAATAATTCATGACACATTTAAGTAATAGTTTCTCCTTATGTTTCCCATTTTAACAATTCACGGCACGTTTAATTAATTAATTGTCGGTGTATTTATTTATTTGATTTTGGCACTCTTAGCCCTCCATACAAACCCGTCCTGAACATATCGTCCTTATACTGGTCACCTTACAAAAGAAAAAAAAGGTAGTCAAAGTTATATTAAAAGTGAGAAGAAAAATGGGCGGGGGTATATCACACATCAAGAGTGAAAGAAGAAGGACAATAAATCACTCTGGAGCATTAAACGTCAATAGAGGCGTGAATAGACATAAAGGCTAAAACAGAAACAGTTTGTTTAGCTGTTTTTTTTTTCTTCAAAAATAATTGCATGGAGACCAAAAGTCTGTGGTGGAAGCAAGCAGGTTAAGATCCATCAAAACTCTAAAGTACTGCAGGGCCAAGCGAATTACCGCTTATCTAGCAGTCAAAAAAATAGCAGAGGATGTTTAAAAGGACTGGTGAGAAGCTCTTAGTGGAAGGTGTGCTCTGCAGTAGAAGCACAGCCAGGTGGCGCTGCATCAAGGAGGTTGCAGATTGGATGCTCTGTGCCCATGATCTTAATCACGTCTACATGGCATGTGGCTTAAGCCGATTTTAAATGCTTTGGGAGTAAATTCTGGCCATCTTTCTTTCAACGTGTTAATTTTACTGGCCACATGAGTGTTAAAAAAGCAGAGATGGATGGATACATGAAATTCATGCATGAGCGTAACTGTCAGGAAATATCGCTTGGAAGACCAAGCACATGTTGCAAACTACAGCAGGAGGTTAGTGTACAAAAATGATGGTTTCATAAATTTGATGTAATATCTGTAGAAGTAAAACGTATCCCCCTTGCATTTCACTACTGCCAGAATTCTCAGTTTTTCTGCGCTTTGCATACTGATGGTCTGAGCTCTGTTTGTGATATTGTGTCCGGCGCCGTTATAAGGCAGGAGAACATCACGGGAGATAAAATGCTCCCATGGCACTGTCACCAACCACAGACACCCAGCAATTATTTATCACTGACAGAGCCCTCAGGAACTGTGCTTGCACTCCGCCACTCGAAGAACATTATCAATCTTCTGGTTTCAGACTTACTGCACGAAAAGCCCCTTTTCAGTCCCTACCCCATCATATCATGGCACCACAAAATGCAAAAAGCTCATCCACTTTAAAGGCTGGTTTGTATAAACCAAGGATTTAAGTATCGCCATGCTTGAAGAGATGCATTGATGAATGAAATGACTGGAATGTGTTATGAAATCACGCAATTTAGCTGAATTAAATGCAGCAGAATAATAAGCATGAAATACAGTGTTACAGCTGTTTAGCAATTCAGTTTGTCCAGCAGGACGATAAAGCCACCAGGCTTTCCTGTTCCTCTTCAGAACTGATGCAAAATACAAAGCTAGACTCTTTAACAAGTGGTAATTAGGTAAATCGGTCCATCACATTTACTGAAATACAGTATAGCATAATATGCATTGTATGGCATTTTGGCATGCTATTGCTAAGTTATGCTATATGGCCAAAAGTATCTGCACACCCCTGTTATTTAGAAAAAATAAGCCATCCCTACATGTATACATAATCACACAGCTACAATTGCCCTGGTCAAGTGGTTGTGAAATTCAGTTGCACCCAACATCAACACCCAAATTGAATGGAAATTAATCCCACCAGCAATGTTCCAACATCTACCGAAAATCCTTTCTAGGGGAGGAGTAGCCATTGTAGCCGCAAGGCAGGAACAAACTTCAAATTAATATGTCTATTTCAGAATGAGATGTTGGACAAGATGGCATAAACATGCGTTTGGCTATATAGTGTGTATGTTATATGTTTCTGTATTTCTGTATTATTAATTAGATTATAGACTATTTCTGCAAAGGCATGACATTGGTCATTCTGTCCGCCAGGCACCGAGTAACACAAAGCGGGTGGGGGAGGATAAGGCCAGGGAACAGGCATGGGGGATGAGGGTTCGAAAAAGGACCAAGGGAAAAAAAGAAAAACACCAAGTCTGGAACAGCAGGTGTGTGCTATACACCAATGAGGCAACACATTATGACAACAGCCCCCACATGCAGCGAATAATATACAGTAAAAACGGTGTGTGGCAAGGTCTGGGATTTAGTAGATAATAAATTTCAATACTACATATATAGAGCTCCCAGAAGTGATTTTTTCTGTTTATAT
>JABFDZ020000039.1:25199918-25211741 GCA_019775955.2 Pollimyrus isidori | reverse complement strand
CCCCCCCCCCCCCCCCCCCCCCCCCCCTCCATCGTCTAAATAAGCGCATTAAAAGGGCTGAATCCGTGGCGGGCCTCTCCCTCGACATACTGTAGGTGGTGGAGGAAGAAAGAATGAGGGCATAACTCAGCGCCAGTATAAATTCCAGCGCTCCCCTCCTCAGCAAAGCATTTTCATGGAGCACAGTTAAGCAGAAGCGAATCCCACCACAATGCACCAAGAAGGACTTCTGGGACTCACTCCTTCCTGCCAGTCAGAGTCTATGTCCATAATACTTGACCTCCAAACACTTCTTCATTTCACTTTAACTATCTTAAATGTTGCAGCTCTTGTTCAGTTAATATACCTGTATTTCATTTATTGCATTGTATTTATTTAGTTTAACATTGTGGTTAAACCTTCTGCATGTCCCAAGATCTGTTACAGAAAAAATATTTTTCAGTGAGATTTATCTGCCTTCCTACATACTTAATGTAGTGAAACATTTAAAATAAAATGCACCCTGTAATACACACACAGCCTCAGCATGCCTGCATGTAAAACTAAATAGCACATCAACATGTCATGCACTTACGCACAATGCATGTATAATAGGAAACTCAATTATTAATATCAGGGTTGCAGTGTCACTTATTGCCACACAAGAACATCGCTCAACTATCTAACTGCTGACGTAGCTTCAATGTCCAGTTATGTGCTGTGTGCTTTGCTCATTCCGGATTGGTCTGCGAGTGTTAATGGGATTTCCCTTCTGAATCAGCAAAACTTTGTACATAATTAGCCAGCTTTGTTTGAAATCACATATTCTCTTTGGGTAGCAGCACTGGAAGTATCAGCTACCACTGGAAAGCTATAAATATATTGTACTTATTACCTGTAAATAGCATTGCATGACCTGATACGGTGGGCCTATTCAGAGATGGTGCGTGCATGCATAAACGAAGGACAATTGGTACTGTAGCTTTCAGAATGAACTTTTCCTCTTTCAATCCCTAAAGTGCAACCATCGTGCTATAGCAGAATATTTTGAAAGCCGGACTGGTAGTTAAAGAAAAGCCAAAGAATGAACAACTGCAGGTGGACTACATTTCAACTTAAGGACCGGCGTCTCAGCTGCAGGGAACAACGCAACATTGAAGTGTCAAAGACCTGCACTTATCGTCAGAAGTTTGTAGTGGAGGGTTAGGCAGACAGGACACCTTCAACCCCCAGTAGTTTTCTCTTTTCTACTCTTCTTTTAAGTCTTCTCCCTTTTGTTCTCTCTCTCCTTAAATGCAACCACTCTGAACACCTGAAGTGAAAAAGGTCTTGAAGTAAATAAGATTTTGAAGGACATTGATGTCATAACAAAATACCTAAATAATTTAAAGGATATATTGTAAAATTGCATGTTATGATGCATGCAGAAGATTTACGGTGCATCAAAACAACAGTCTAGTTTGCCGTCAAGCAAGGATATATGCAAATGGAACATCTAACAGCTTTTGATTGTTTAACACACATTTGCCAGATTTTCACTTCTGAAATATTTTAGGGTATTAAGTAATAAATGACAATATCTGTTAGACACTGCAGTTTGAACCATGTCAATTTAAAAAACCTGACAAAAACACATTTCGCTATTGCAGACTGTTTTACACAATGGCTCTATAAATCGACATGCCAGATAAAATTAATTTCCATAATTATGCAGCCTTTGTGACAGTATTTGCTTAACTTGGCTAGCTGAGCGCTTTGGGTTTCTGCATGGATGCAGTCAGAATATGGAGTAGCTTTGCCACCATATTTGATACAAAGGAGTGGTACCTGTTGGTTATTTTTTTTCTCTAGAAACCATGCATATCCTCATATATTCTCAAGAAGAAACTGCTCAGTGGATGCAAGGTATCCAGGTGTATTTTACCCAGAAACATCTGTTCTCCTCAGTCCCAGTAGCACTAATACATTTACGACCCTGACTTGTTTTGCATCATTTGTCTAGTTTTATTTTAAATGTACAATTTAAAAACAAACAAACAAATAAACAAATCCTTTGGCAGAATAGAATACACTCAAACTGCACGCAACACCCCCTAATTCCAATATTGCTGCCAATCTGCAAAGACAGTATATTTAGTACCATAATCAGACCCAATCCAGATGGTAAGGTATGACTCTCCACATCGCCAGACCTAATCTCCTTGTGCAAAGAAACTACAATCCACCAAAAGCCCTCTCCGGCACTGTGGCTGACACGTCCTATGACCATGATGCCAGCTCCTTCAAGCCTTGCTTCAAGGTAGATGGCAGCCCACAAGCATGCAGACCAGGGAGGGGGTGAGGATTAACAGAGAATTCTGTGGAGGCACTGTCTACCATCTGGATAAGGCTCGATTAGTCTCATTCCCATCTCGGATCCTTTGACAAGGGCTGAGGACTCGCTACTGGACAAAACACAGCGTATGTCTGCCTGTGTTTCTGGTGAGATCGCTCTCCAGGAGGAAGAGTGCACACATGCCCCGTGTGTCCACATAAGGAAGCACTACTTAAAGGCACACTGTCACAGCACAAACAATTTAAATGGTACAGTCACTGATGGGAGAATTCTTGCCTTGATTTGCATTTTTTTATGCAGATTTGTTCAGCACTAAGTGGCTTAGAAAAAAAAATATTTTTCTGAGAATTATATTGTATTCCATAGTTTCTGCCTTTTTGGTGTTTACTGAAATCAAAATTCTGAAGAAGACATTTACTAATCTACAAGCAACAAAAGCATACCTTAAACAGACAAGGAAATTCATCACTCTATTATACAAGTCCTGATTAAACTACAGGCATGATGAAAGGAAGATCAAAGCTTACATTTCTCGCTTGTGTTTTTTTATATAAACGAGAAATATTTTGATTTATGTTCAAAAATGTTTAATTACAGTGACAGATTTTTTTTAGTGTTCACATGGAAAGGTTTTCAGTTAAACAAATGAGGTTTGTGGTATTTGTATTTAAAATGCAGGACTTGGCCACTATTTGCAGTAATTAGAGGTAGCTATCTAATCAGAATGTTTATGACCTATACAAAGCACAAAAATACTTTGCGTGGATCACCTGAACATTTTTTCTCCCCTTTGTGATAGTGATGTCATATGGAGATGGGCTTTGCCCATTACAGAATCATATCAATCGAGTATAACTGGTGAAATAAGCTGCACTGGTGAAGTGTAACACAAAGCCGTGAAATAATGTCTGTACTAAACATCCATGTAATATTGTGATAAGGGAATGAAAAAATATAGAACAATATCTGCACAACGTTTGTGGAAATGCATCCTGGTCGTAACCAATTACTGGACCTGTTATATAATCGACAAACAGGTTGACTTCTCCATGTCACAAACTTTGATTGGTTGGGTTTGTGGGTGTGCATTACAACCTTAACTTTTTTCCCATTTACTTTTATAGTACGGAGAATCTACACACAGAGTTTTTGGCAGAAAATTTGTAAAATTTTATGAGCACTTAGCTAGTTTGGTATGACCCACTTTTGTCTGCAGAGCCACTGCAAGCGTGGACATGCTGTGCATTCTGAGAAGCCATTTCCGCAAGCCACAATTGTACTGAGCTGTTATTTTTGCACTCGTGGCCTTCCTGCTAGTTTTAACGAGTCTGACCATTCTCCTGTAACCTCTCATTAACAAGGTGTTTTCACTTACTGACTGGATGTTTTTTGTTTCTTACACAATTCCCTGCAAACTCTAGATGTTGTATCGCGTGAAGGTTCCAGGAATGTGGCCATTTATGAGATGCTGGAAACATCGCATTTGACAACAATCACACCTAATATTATTCAAGATTGCCTAGATCACGTGTCTAGCTAAACAGCAACTGAGCCTCTCGACTCTGTGTGCCGTGTATTTTCGGTTAGAGCCACACGATTGGCTGCCTGTGTTTATCAGCAGGTGTAAGCCAAATAGACTGACCTCTAAGTGTCATAATCAACATTTATAAATGATGCAACAGTTGTGTACCAAGAGTACATTTTATCATGTCTTTGGCCCTGTTCTGCTTTTCATTTTTCTATGTTTGATCACATTTTCCAATGTCCAAAAACATCAGCCATTTCACACTCGGAGTTGTATTTGGAAATTGAAATCTTAGTCTTAGATTTAGTATGACCTTGTTTGATTTCTCGCTTCAGATATTACTCTTGCATTGCACCAAGCCCATAAAGTAGAATTTCACACTTACTGGGGCAGCCTCTCCCAGTCCTGCTGAAAATGTTCAACTGCTTAAGCTTTTCGACTGGAAATTAAGTTGTCAAAACAGGAGCCCCATACTGGAAACGCCGTATTTATGTATGCATGGCTTCTGTGATTCACAGCATGAGGAAATTGCTTATCTAAATACTTACTCAAAAAAATGAATATATATCGTGTGGAACTGTGCAAAACTCATTGGGATAGTGGATGAGCCCCAAATTCCTGATAGTTATTCATGGTTTACAGCAGTTTTTTAGACCTTCTATTAAAAAAAAAAGCAAGCTACAAGGGTGCAGGAACTTGATATGCGTAACTTTTATGCTACTTAAGATGAATCTGCATAAAACAATGTTGATATCATAAAATGATGTTTATTTGACTGGTTTGTGTTTTACATCCATTTTCCAACCGCTGTTCCTCAGCAAGAACATGGAGAACCCTGCGGCGAGTCCCAGAGAGTATCAGTCACAAAGCTCAACGTGGGATGCAGGTCCACGGCAGGGCATATACTCATTTCTGTGTAAGTGTGTATTTCTCATTTCTCATTAGTCAAGGTATCGTATTACTATGGACTAATTCTTAGTGGCTCTTATTTAGAGAGAAGCCACAAATAGTATGGTGCCCAGGAAATTAGTGTGTACCCAGGGATAAAGTTAACAAATTTAAGTTCTCCATTTGGCATAGTCATCTTCTACTGCCATATGTCAGAAATGGTGAGTGACTTGTGGTGTTGCTTCTTGTCTGATTATGATCATTTGTTTTGTTTTTCAATCTTCTGCATACAATTAGCTGACTTGGCTTGCCCATGAAACAACCCTACTTGAAGAAAATGGTCTCGATTTTTTTCCTACCATTGATTTCTTTGTAATATAATGAAACCAGTATGTTTTCTTGTTCCCAGTTCTAGAAGGTTAACAGGTTACATGTTTCTCCTGATCAGATTAATAATCAAGTATGTTTTTCCTTTATACAGTATCTTTAACTTTCCTATAACGTTATAAATAAATGAAAAACACGAATAAACCTCAATTTCACCCACCCAAACAAAACACTCACCCCATATTTAAAATGTTCATAAGATCACAACTTTTAAAGAATTGAGACAGTTTCCAGGTTTAATTGGAGAGTTCTCAGTTGAAGTTCAATACATTTCACTACAAATTATTTTTTTGTTTTTCTTTTACCAGAGTCCTTTGTTAAACAACTGTTATGTAGCAATGTATTTCATTTCATTTGCTCTCCTCTGAGAAACAATAAACTTTTTATTCATTTTCATGTTGATTCAATTGAAACTGAATATCAAAAAAATTATAAATTAAAATCATGAAATTCAAACCATATAAGCGTAGTCAGTATCTAAAATTTTCCACTTTTATAACCATGTATCAGTGTTTTTTCTCTGGTCGACCACAGCGAGTATCTCCTACATACTTCAGTCATACTGCATGTTCTTCATTGCATTTTTCTTGTGGTGGTCTTCTTGCATTAAGTCTAGTTAAGGTTTGTTTATTCTTTGACAGGGTCATGGCACACATATTGATTATATTTGTTTTCCTTTCTACGGCAATGACATTCAGCATAATTCAAGGGAATTTATAAGCTACCGCTCCGAGGAGATATTTAAATTATGTCATGTTGGGTGGCTGAGCAGTCTGAGTTCTCAATTCTCGGTCTAAAGAGTATCCTTTAATCACCTGAGAGATATGTGGAGCCTCAGAGAGCATTGAGCTCTATAATATGTGTCTTTACACCATTTCATCACAATCAGCACATCACTAGGGAGGCTGTAGAGCTGAACTGAAAGGTGCAGCTAGTGTAATGTCATTTATTATTGCTCAGCAGGAGTCAGTATTTAAAATATGTGATATATGGCCAAAAATACTATTCTTCAGCCATAAAGAAGGTTTCTCTTTGTTCCTTTCATTCTTCATTAGCAGGCGGAAAATCACATGTTAATTTCTGATCACTACCATGTTTTACTCTCGTGAGTTGAGGGAAGGTCTTGCTTGTGCTGTTTAAAAAATGTCTTAATCCTAACAATATATCCGAGAGTTTTTCTTTTTTCTGTATTGGCTATAGCACAGACTTCTACCTATGAACTGTAATGCGGAGATGCCATGGCAGCTGCAGGTTTCATGCAGTTCTTAGCTATGTTTGAATAATAAGCACCGTACCGTGATTATGCCACGTTTGACATTCAGTGTTTGAAGGACCGAAAATGTTTGCAATTGGCGTTTTCTTAATGAGCTTTAATACCCATCTTGACATGTACAGAAGACACACCATGTGTCCTGTTAATTTAAGTATGTGACAAAGGACTGGAAGATTATATTTGGCTTTATGCTTGGGAAAACTTTGTACTCAGTGTATTTGAACTAAACATCCTGTTTTCTATTCTATTATACTACTGCTATTAATCCAGTAGTCTGCTTTACCATTATGATCCAGTCACAACCTGGGAAAATTTAAGATATCCAAGTGTAACTATTATTATACATATTGAGCTTAACAACATGAAAAAAGAACAAATATATCGGCATAACTTGCCTGTGGTTCAGAAACGCAGAATGGATGAGTGTTAGCAGATCGTGGCATGTCTCGCACAGGAGCCAAGGCCAGCAGCGTCCCATTTGTGTTTGCAGTTAGTTTTGTGAATATGAATGATTGAACATCTCGTTTTATCTAAAGCGTACAGCAGAGCATGGTTTGCACAACAATCTTAGCTGGCCAAGCATGGCTAGCTTTCCAGATGTACTTATGTGGAATTAACACATTTTGGTAAAATGCCACAAAGATTTGTTGTTTGTTTTTGTTTTTTTTTTGGGGGGGGGCAGTTTTTTAGGGGTGTCAGCTCCCATTTATAACCAGATCATTCAAAGACATTTCATTCCCTGTCTGAATATGAAGATAAGTGTCCTGTTTAGTTTGCTTACATGTGTTTAACAAATTCACTTTCAAAGCAACACATAAGAGATGAGAGTTGAGGATCAACAAGCTCCAACAGCAATTATTCTCCAGCTCACCAAACTACACAATTCACAGTTAAAATCTCATTTTCATTTTTATCATAATGTTTCCATTCACCAAATCCACAAATGCTAATCATTAACATGTTTGGTCAAACGTTGCAAAAATATGTTTGCATCTGTTTCTGTTGGATACACATGATTAAATTCCACTTTGCTTAGAGTTGCTACTTTTGAGGCAGAGCTTCAAGCACCTAGTGACTAAAGAGTTTTGTTATTGTAAAATGCATTTTAAGTTCATTATATTAAGAGAAAAGTATTACTGTAAAATGATTTCATTTTAGAGTCAAAGGGTATTTATATTTCCAACGGTCGCTGTTTAAAGCATAAACAGGCTGATGTTAAAAGAGCAGTTTGGAGCTTTTGCCTCATAAAAGCATAATTTAGGTCATAATCAATCTCATCAGGAATTTTTAAAACCAATTACATTAACAAGAAAATCTGCCTCAACTATCCCTTAACTGCTATCACTTATAAACAGACATATTTTGAAGAGCAACATTTAATCTGGATAAAAATCAAAAGCTAAACTGTCTGTGGCATCACTTAAAACAAGATGACTTAGGATTGCCAAAGTTTCTGTGAAGGTTTTGGCTTGCTTATTTTAAATGAATATTTCATATTAGTCTGATTTCTGCAAGGTGTCACTTTAAATGCGTCAAAAGGACTTTTTCTTAACATAAAATGGTCAAATAAAAGCTAAAGGAAGGCAAGAGGATCCAGGCAGGACAAGCTGCTGTTTTTATATTGAAGGATCTGTCAGCTTGATCCGATTATCATGACACCATAAGGGTTACAAACGTAACTGCTGCATGAGTATGGACCATTCATAAACAAAGTAGAATACAGTGGTACCTCAGTTCTCGAACTCATTAGAACTCGAATTTCTTAAAAGTCGAACCAACCAGTTCTAAAAAAATCACCTAGAGCTCCATCTGAATCTCAGAAGTCAAACCGTGAAGGCCAACCTAAGATATCTTGTATGCGTGGAGAAATGAGTCACACGGCACGTCTCTCAGCGGAAACAAAAGGTAACGCTTCAGTGTCAACCTCGCATTAGCTGTGATAGCATTGTGCATATTTAGACTAGCTGAATACATGTATTTAGAGAGTAAAAATACATTTAGATAATGATAGACAGTAACAGTATTATTACATAATAAAATACATTTAAACATAAAGATTTCTTATTCGTTATTTTAATATTAATAAAAAACAATGAATATGTTTAATTGTAATAATACTGTAGTGCCGAGCGGGGACAGAATGGAGACAAAGGTGCACATGTCAGGGTATTGGGGAATTCGGGGTTTAAGTACAGGTAAGGCAGGCAAAACACAGATGGACAATACAATGACTGGACTGGTGAAACAAACTGAAACGTGGATGAAATACAGAGGGCTAATGACAACAACCAGAAACAGCTGATCACACAGCGATTCCACATGGGGTTAACGAGGGGGCATGGCACACGGAAGGAGCGGACAACTGGGGTAGGACACATTGTTTGGATACGTTTATTTTACAAATTAGTGTTTAGATAAATGTGCTTAGATGTGTCTAGTACAATATATGCTCTTCTTGTTTTATTCGGTTCATTTTGTGTTTAAATTAAAAAAAAAAAAAACTTATTTAGGCGTAATTTTTTGGGGCCGGGAACCAATTAAATGGTTTTCCATTATTTCTTATGGGGAAAATTCGATCAGAACTCAAACTTTTTAGGATTCAATCCGAAGTTCTGAAAATATTAAATTCAAGTTCTGAGGTACCACTGAACTATAATTTGCTGAGATTTTTCACAGGTATTTTACAGATTTGTCCATTGAGCAGGGAGAGAATTTCAAAGCTTGTAAAATGTATTTAAAAAAATATATTTTGACTACATCATGATTACTTTAAAGTAAACATAACAGCACTGAACACACGGGTCCAAATAGTGTTATATGGCCTAGGTGAAATTTTTAATGAGGTTCATATTGTACATGGGGGGGGGGGGACATGCTGTTCGACTTGTTATCCCAGGGTGCACATGCACACGCTCACACCCCCACACACACTCACACCCCCACTTCAGGCGGAGAACCCAACGCAGTGCATCCACATCCTGCAGGGAGAGATCACAGCAGACGAGCATCAGCTTAGAGAGGCACTGCTACCTAACCCAGCCCCCAAAGGTCCGGCACGTCCTGCTGAGCAGACACACCCCCTTGGTTTTTAAAATATACTAAGTGTCATTTAATTTAATAAATGCATCATTACCTCCTTCTAAAAGATGCCTGAGCTCAAAATATAGATTTGGCCATAAAATGCTACTACCAGACTAATACTATAAAAATTATGCATGCAGTACCTCTTGTTTCCCCTTCCAGTCTGCCATGTCATTTAAGGTCAGTGAAATGTCAGGGCAAATCCTACATCAACATCTTGGGCATTAACGAGGCTGGGTGGCACCCTTTACTAATTGGATCAATCCATGTGACTGATATTGAGATTAAACTTTGACCTTTTTGTAAGATAATACTGAACAAAGTCAAGCACTGGGGAGGGAAGACTGGGTAACAGTACAGCAGAGATGCTGAGGATATCCGGGCTGCTGATATGTCCTGTGGCTTCCCTTCCCAGCCTCTTCAATTGCTTTGAATATAATTGCCCGATAGGGCCCCATTGCTCGATGATTCTTATTTTCCTCGGCTAATTATTTTTTGCAGAACCGAGTACCCAGAACAGACTCTTTGAATGTATCACCATCTGTTGGTTTCGCTGCAGGGCAATCAGGCAATTAGGGATAGCTCTCTCTTTTTTTCCACTTTTAAGACGACACCGTAATGTTTCGGGATTACGTTTCAAAATGACTGCGTCCTGTTGCTCTTTTGTTCAGCAGTAGCCCTAACTGTGAAAGGCAGATATATCGATGAATGAAGAAAAAGAATAAGGTGCCTTTACACACTTGGAAAATGTGCATTTTACCTTATTTGTGTATTTTTTTCATTGATGTTCATCTCTCAAACGATAACGCTGTCCTGAATCTGTAAAACTGAAGGTTTCTATGTATACATTCAAGTGTAAAACGCATGAAACGTTTCTGTTGTCATCAAGCTTGGCGGTATTACACAGACTTTCAGAAACCATGCAAGCGGGTTAAAGAACTAGTTATGTTTGTACTATTTATTTTTCCAGCTTTAAGAGCTAAGTAATTAGCAAGTAATTTTTCTCGAAGCCGAAGAATGATACTTCAATGATATTATACAGAGTATAGGGAGCAGGCAGTTGCTACATTTGTCGTCATCTATGATATGTTTATAATATTGAACTGGGCCCTTTCTCCTTAACTACAAAAGGCTGTACTTAAATCATTTCTTCAGATGAAAGCAAGATATTTTATTGCTTGGAGTTGCTGTGTGACGTGTTTCTGTCAAGTAAATCTGCTAGTACGCTATGACACAAGACGAATTCCCTTCAGCGTTATGACCCTGTCACCCCATGCTCACCCCTCACACAAACAATTACAATTGAACTCATCTTACATTAATCACATTCCAGGAGAAACTGCAGCACATGCAGTCTGTTTCCAAATACATTCTAGCCACGTAACCCTTGTTTAAAATGAAAAATCTAATCTCCCAAGGATATACGAGCAGACTTTGAAATAACTTATTTCTAAACTCCATGCCAATGTTTCAAAGATTGAGGAAAAATATATTTGCATTTGCTGTTTGCTTATTTATACAAAACAAAGTTTAAAAGCCTTGTCTTTTTCAAGAAGAGGCATCCAATTAGAAACTATTCTGATCATTAATTTTTCATCATTTATTCACATTTATTTTATTTTGATTGGTTAACGATAAAGGAGTGGGGTGGGTCTTTCCGGGCTGGGGGGCTTTCCGGGTGGGTGTCTCCCCTCCTGCTGCTTGCCTTTTTGACCTGGTATTAGGAGCAAATGCAAACATCCCTGAGCACCTAACTGGGGACTCTAGCCCTTACCTCACTGGGGACTCTAGCCCTTATCTCACTGGGGACTCGAGCCCTTACCTCACTGGGGACTCTAGCCCTTACCTCACTGGGGACTCTAGCCCTTATCTCACTGGGGACTCTAGCCCTTACCTCACCGGGGACTCTAGCCCTTATCTCACAGGGGACTCTAGCCCTTATCTCACTGGGGACTCTAGCCCTTACCTCACCGGGGACTCTAGCCCTTATCTCACCGGGGACTCTAGCCCTTACCTCACCGGGGACTCTAGCCCTTATCTCACTGGGGACTCTAGCCCTTACCTCACTGGGGACTCGAGCCCTTACCTCACTGGGGACTCTAGCCCCTACCTCACAGGGGACTCTAGCCCTTACCTCACTGGGGACTCTAGCCCTTATCTCACTGGGGACTCTAGCCCTTATCTCACAGGGGACTCTAGCCCTTATCTCACTGGGGACTCTAACCCTTATCTCACTGGGGACTCTAGCCCTTATCTCACTGGGGACTCGAGCCCTTACCTCACTGGGGACTCTAGCCCTTACCTCACTGGGGACTCTAGCCCTTATCTCACTGGGGACTCTAGCCCTTACCTCAC
>JABFDZ020000039.1:25175391-25199818 GCA_019775955.2 Pollimyrus isidori | reverse complement strand
CTCACTGGGGACTCTAGCCCTTATCTCACTGGGGACTCTAGCCCTTACCTCACCGGGGACTCTAGCCCTTATCTCACTGGGGACTCTAGCCCCTACCTCACAGGGGACTCTAGCCCTTATCTCACTGGGGACTCTAGCCCTTACCTCACTGGGGACTCTAGCCCTTAACTCACTGGGGACTCTAGCCCTTACCTCACTGGGGACTCTAGCCCCTACCTCACTGGGGACACTAGCGTCTACCTCACTGGGGACTCTAGCCCTTACCTCACTGGGGACTCTAGCCCCTACCTCAATGGGGGGAGTGACCTCCATATTTTCCAAAACAAATTAATAAAATAACTGATTTTAATATGTGCATAAAATAATAATATAACTGACTATTGTGGGTTATTATATGGAATGTAGAAGTGATGTAATTTCAGCCTTGTTTCGAAAGTGCTAAGATACTCAGTAGCTCTCAGGTATGGGAAATACTTTACAGTCATGTCACTGAGGTAGGATAGAGCTAGACCATATAAACATTTAGAAAATAGCAAGAGAACTTTAAAATCAATTCTACAAGATACAGGAAGTGACTTCAAGGAACCTCAAAAACACATGATGGGAGCATATGAACAATGTGGTACAGAAATGTCAATACTCAACAGAGCTCTATGGTAGGCTGTGCAAGTGTATTCTATCACTATCAAATTTATCATACACACTAATGCCTTGGAGGTCATTTGAATTCAGGGTTGCGAATTATCGCACATATGGGGTGACATTCACACTCTCTGACTCTCTGGATCAAGCAGGAAATCTTAAAATTTTGGGGTCCAGGGCCCAAAATTTGGTACTACGCCCCTGTCAGCAGTTTTGAAAACACGCACTGGTCTGCTGTGGTGAAGAGAGAGCTGAACTGGAAGGCAAAGCAATCAATTTACCCATCAATCTACATTCCTACCCTCAACTATGGTCACAAGCTTTGGCTAGTGACCGAAAGAATGAAATTATGGATACAAGTGACAGAAATTAGTTTCCTCTGAGGGTTGGCCATCTACGTAGGCCGCCTCCTGGATGTCTCCCTGGGGAGGTGTTTCGGGCATATCCAAGCAGGGGGGAGGCCCTGGGGCAGAGCCAGGACACACTGGAGAGATTATGTCTCTCGGCTGGCCTGGGAACGCTTTGGTATTCCCCCAAAGGACCTGGAGGAGTGGCTGGTGAGAGGGAGGTCTGGCCATCCCTGGGTAGGCTACTGCCCCCGCAATCCAGCCCCAGATAAGCATCAGATAAAAGATTGGTGTGTGTGTGTGTATATATGTGTGTACACACATAGACACACACACATGGCTGTGGTCGTGGAATAAAATAGGAGACAACTCTATACTTTCAAATACATCTACATTTTTAAATCCTGGTTTAATCATGACTGTACTGGCTTAAGGACGGTTTCCAGGCAAATTTTCACTTGTGCACTTGTGTTCATTTGCTTCCAGGTTCAAGACACTGCAAACAACTAGAAACCAACCAGATAAAGGGCAGAAGTGATGCCCCTAGAGATGACCATTAACTTATCCAAAAGTTTCTCATGAAGCATAGGATAACATCAAGTGACCTTCAAAAGGAATGAGGAATATTTCATGTAGGTGTGAAGTGCATTGTTAGGATATATATATATATACACACACACCTACCCAAGTAATATTCATTGTACTGTCCTCTACATTTTAGGATATTAAATTAGAAAAGAGCATATATGGAATTATGCACTGACCAAAATAATTAAAATTATTAAATTAATTAATCAAAATAATTAAACAAAAAGAATAATTTGTTGAGGGCGGTGGCAGCTCTGTGAGAAGGGACTCAGAAGGTTGTCGGTTCAAACCCTGAGGTCAGCAGAGTGACCCCATTACTGAGGCTCTGAGCAAGGCCCTTAAACCCAATGCATGCTCCAGAGACTGGCTGACCCTGCTTTCTTCTCTATGCCATTTTCATGAGGTGGCCTCCGGGGATGCTTTTCCAGCAGTGCTGAAAGAGGTCCCACGTATATGCTGAGCACTCATTGGCCACTTTCCCTTCACTCTCTGATCAAATTCCTCCACAACCAAAACAACTGGTTTAGGTCAGGTGGCCAGGTCATATGATGCAACACTGTCACTCTCTCTTATAGGTGGCTTGGCATGTCTGCACATTTGACTGGTCTTCTGTGTGTGTGTGTGTGCCCCACAGTGAGATAAAAGCATGTTTGACATTTTGGAGACAATTTTTCAGGTCCCCACAAGGATCTGTGAATGCAATCAAAAAACAAAAAACAAAAAATGCCAAAAGTCTCGTATTTAGTTTGGAATTAGTTTTGACTGCATACAGTATTTTAAGTAGTAACATTTACACAGTGTATGTAAAAAAGGACAGAAGTATGTACTCAGACAGACTGTAAGCTACAACTTAAGGACAGAAGATCAGGAAATAATTTGTTGTAGTACATGTTCTTCTACCTCTAGGCAGAATATCTGTCCAGAAGGCTGCAGCATTTTATAAATTCCACAATGTGGGTCTTTAGCCAGTTTTTTCTTCCTTTTCTTATTTTGGATTAATTTGTGCTTACTATAATACAAAACGTATTTGATGCTTTCATTTTTTGTATCTTTTTTTCACACTCTCAAATTAAATCTGGGGCACCCAGAACTTTTAAAGTGCTGCCTCTGTTTTGTTTGCTAATATACACCTTAATATAGATTTTTACACGGTTACCAGTCCCACATCTCGGAGTTAAGTGAGAGACCTTATCGTACTTGATTTAATCACTCCATCAAAATATCCATCTTTAGAAAAATTAGGGCAATTACATCACTTTGGAAAGGTGTAAGGTGAGACACAAAATCAAAGGACTGTATAGTATAGTATAGTATAGTATAGTATAGTATATTGTTTGCCAGGATTTCTACCAGGAGGATACTGCTTTTGCAGACATAATCCCAATTCTGGTCCTGAGGTTTAGGCTTGTTGGACCCCTAGACTGATAGGTTCGCCTCATTTCTCCCTGGTTCCTATCTTTCCCACTTTGCCATGCATTCACTTATGCATCTTCTCTTATTGTGTGGAATATTTTGCAAGGTTAAAACATGAAGCAAAGCTCAGTCCAACAGCCAAGCGAAATTCTCACAAAGCCAAAAATCGTCTTTCATAAAAGATTTGTAAGTGCACCAGTTATTGTCTTCCTGGCCACACTAACAGTAGAGTTGTGGAAGAGTACACTGTACACTGTGCCTGAGCACCAGACGATTCTCTATGATATTACCACCACACTGCTTCTGCTGTGGCATCTTTTTCATTCCTCTCATGATGAGGTACTAATTTGCCCCCCTGCAGTTAAATTTGCGCAAGTGAACATTTGCTTTTTATTTATTTATTTTTATTATTCAACGTGCAGATGCTGTCTTTGCTTGGTTTAGTGCAGAGAAATCTGTAGTTTACTGTTCTGTAGTTTAGACAGGTGACCATAGTCACTCAGTATAAGGGTCTCACATTTTTTCCAGGATACAGTAAAACTCAAAATATCCAGTACTAAGGTAAATACTATACTGGTATGTACTGCCAGTGGTGCTAATGGAACCCTTGGGGTCAATAAAGTACATATTGATCTTAAATAATGAATTCCTCCTGACTGCAAATACTGAAACATTCCACCTCACAACTTGTGGACACCTGTAAATCATCCAATCGAATCTTGAGGGTGTCTGTAGTCTACTGCAGGCAGCATAGGGTACAAGGCTGTAGAGCATTTTGGTTGGGGCCCTTTTAAACCAACAGTTAACACACAATATCTATAATATATGAATGAAGTGGTATACAGGGGCCTCCAAGGTGGGAGGGGTGTATTTTTGGAAAAACCATAACTCATTATAGACTGTAAATTAGCTTCTTCACAATCCCAAAAATTTGCGCTGCGACAAGTTAGGTGTATTTCCCGAAAGCAGTTAAAGAATGTCAGGCTTATTAAAGCTAATTTAAAAAATCAGATTCATTGGCCTTAAGCTAAAATTAAACCTCAAACCGCATGCCATACAGGTTTCATGAAAGACTGGGTGAAAAGGAGTCCTGTTTAATGAAACCAATTAATAATTAAATCCTATTCTGCTTATGAATCATTAATGTTAAAAATATACACAGCTCCTTTGGTAACAGCTTCTGAGAGAAAGCAAGCATTTAAGAGTAGGTAATTACTATATATATATACCTCCCCCCACACATCAAATGTGGAAAACTCAGATGAAGATAAACTGAAATGTGTGTTTCATTTAATAAAAAGACATTAATGTTCCCAAAAGTTTGCAGTTTGCTTTTATGAGTTTCTGGTTATTTGTTTTTACCTAAGGCATAAATGCATTTACACTTTTAACAGATTATATTGGAGTTTTTGAGAAGCTTTCCATTAAAATCTGAAAATGTTGGGGTAAAATTCTTAGCTATACAGATAGGTTGGTGAGTTTTATTGGCAGTGACAGCAGAACTGACAAGGAGTCAGCATGACTGTATCCTCCTCACCGCGATAACATATTGCCTGTGATTTATGTCATCACCAAAAGTTTAGAGTAACTTAAGGGCAAACGGTTTGTGACCTGTCTATCGAAGCATATCGGCACAGGAAGAAAGAGATCATAACTAACATCGATCGAGTCCTATCCAAGTTTTTAAATGCTGGAACAGTAGTGACTGCTTGGCCAACGTCGGGTGAATCTCCATCACCTGGCATCCCTGAGATTTCACACCTTGCTGTTTTATCAGCAGAACCCACACTGTCAGGAACCACGTGTGCCCTCGAAATTCCCCCAACTGCAGTTCAGTGTTGTAGGGATCCTGTTAGAGATGAATGTGATGGTGATTCTGGAGCCCAGGCTGCATGTCTGCTGCGACTGAGGATTCTCTAATGCAATTCGCCCGCCGGTCCTTGTTGAATTGGCAGGAGGAAATGGGCAGAGCGTTACTGCCAGGGAGACGCTGACAAGGCCCAAACAGAAGCTCAGCACACTCAAGGAGGCCTTGCTTCAAACACTGCAAGTCCCTTCCCACCAGTAAGACTATTGGCAAGGGAATTAAACACCCCCACACCCTCCAGCTCTACCCCAGCCCATCCGTCCACCTCCTCTATCAAAGCTCCTTTTCCTTTCACGCTGAATGTGAAATAGATGGGGCAATGCTTTGCCTCAGAAGATAACTAGCTTAAGGGTAGCCAATTATCACCACGCAAATCCTCATGGGAACTGGCAACCTCCGGTGTCCGTTTTTCCAGTGACTTAACCTGGCAGCTCCACATCTTTCAGATATTTTTTGTATGCCTTCCCTATTCCAGAAATAGAGGAGGTACCTACCGTGAGGGGGAGTCAACAGTCATGGGAGAGAGGCTGGTCAGGATGAAGTTTGCCGCGTGACAGGCAGGTGTGTGTGGGCCATAAGTCATTAAGGTCAGGGACTGAATGCAGATGACGATGATCTTACTGCGTTGGCCAGAACTCAGTCGACAAGGAGTGGCATTTGGAACAGCTTGCTGCACGCGCCCAATGGCCAATCAGCTTTCTTACCATGCATGCTGCCTGTTTAAGACCCAAGGGATGATAGCCTTCTGCTCCCCAATATCTCTCTGCTGTGCTCCACCTTGCTTCCCATTGAACATACTGTATCCCCTCCAGCCCTCCGCCTGCCTCTCCAGATCTGCAGGTGCTGCGGGTACAGGTCTGGTGCCTTTTGCCATATTAAAATTAATTGGTGGCCACAAAAAGAGGAAAATAATCCAGACAACTAAAGGATTTAATAAAGGGACTGAATTATGACCCTCTAACAATGAATACAGGAATTGTTTCCCTCCAAACCTTATCTGCGATAGTTTAGAAATGGTATAGCTGCTTCCTATAAAACAGAATGAGTAATAATAATATGTTTGCAGTTTGTTTGACCTCAAGGTAAAGGATGTGTTGGGCCCATTGTGATGGCATGATGGACGGAAGACTCAGAGGTAGGCATTTGGTCATTTTAGTAGCAACATTGCACCACTAACCATGCATTAATATTTTGGGAGAATGCATGACACATTTTTTATACATATACATCTTGCATATTTGCAACCAGACTTATGATGTTGAGTAATTTTGGCCTCATTTTGCTGGTTTTATAATGTACCACTCATTACTTATATAATAGATTAAAGTTTTTGTAAAAAAAAAAATCTGACTGTACTCTAACATGCGGAGTGCTTGGCGTTATTCTGATGAAGCATTATTAACAGGTCAAGTGCAATTCAAACTTTGCTTATGGTTTCATCGTCTAAAAATGGAGCAGGCTGGACGACTTGTTCTATTGCATTAGCATTGCAATTTACTTTGTTGTATATGCATAATTTTATACAGGACTTCATAGATTTTTCATTTTTTTTTCCATAGCCTAGATGAATGTAACAAATGTAACAAACCATTCTCAAGTATAACAAACCGTTTGATATTAATCAGACATGTAGAATTATTCATTATTGCTATCACTTATACTGCACTGAAATATTTATTTATTTATGTATTTTTAGATGATTTTAAATGGCAATGAAGAACGCGTAATTTTTATCGAGCCATATTCTTTGTAATCAGGCTTTAAAAATATGATGCCAAAATTTTTAACCCTCGACTTCAAATGAGTTTAAGCACCTTTCATCCATTTACAAAGAAGCCTGAAAATAACACCACCGTGGTTATATAATATGAAGGTGACAATAACTTTTTTTTTTTTTAAATTATATGCCAATTTGCCTAGTTATAAAGCACAGC
This sequence comes from Pollimyrus isidori, assembly GCA_019775955.2. Taxonomy (NCBI): domain Eukaryota; kingdom Metazoa; phylum Chordata; class Actinopteri; order Osteoglossiformes; family Mormyridae; genus Pollimyrus; species Pollimyrus isidori. The sequence continues at coordinate 25,193,027 of JABFDZ020000039.1, read as the reverse complement.
AGAAAAATGCTAAATGTGTTAATACCAAGATATTGTACTGGCAAAATAGGTGACATAGGAAAAAATCCTGTGGATTTCGACACCATAAGTGTCTCATTATAGTACGCTTCACTTTAATTGTGTTTTGATGTTATTCTCACTTATTAAAATGAGAAAGTGCAGTCGCATTATGGTGCATTATAGTTGTAAGGTGCATCCTCGATATGCAGATGTATTTACATACATTAATAGGCCTCTCACAAAAAGACAAATGCATTTTTATTAGCTGTACGCGAACTCTAAAAATCTAAAGATCCCTTGACATTTAACAAACCCTTCTTAAAATCTGTGAATTGCAGATGTTGTACTTTATAAACATCAATAGATATAGAAAGTCATTCCCTGTCAATCTGTGTATGAATGAACATTTTGAATTAAAATCCCTTCTATTATTCCAGTGGATTCTGTCATTAGTGAATTTCTATCAAGGAAATAACCTTTGTAATGAATAAGAAACAGTAGAAATTAAAGTTTCTCTATCACTGTCGGGGTTGGATCTGGGATAAAGGTCTACTTTTAATGGCAGAAGAATTCACTCAAGTCGTGTGTTTTGTATCCTAGAGTTTGCGTGATAAATGAAAATAAATATGTGTGGTAATAAGCATGGTGCCCTAATGGCTGTGTGTGTGTGTGCGTGTGTGTGTGTGTGTGTGTGTGTGTGTGTGTGTGTGGGCATGCATGCTCTGTGTTGTGGTGTGTTGGTAATCACTTTCACTCAGTTATTCACTTTGAAATCTTTATCTGTTATGTAGAGCTCCTTATTGTTTGCAGATCCCTGCGTCATATGTACTGTACAGATACACAGTATTGTATTTTGACAGGGACTGGGGGCTACAGGAATCGGCATCAATCCAAACCTACGGATGATGATTACTGGCTATTGAAGGGCGCCTTTCCATACAGCAATACAACTGACATTTTGGAAAGCAGATGGGAGCCCCGCCCCCCGTTCCTAGCGAGATGGGACATTCCACAGGTGTCTCAAGATGCTCACGCTGGAGAGACGCCGGCCCCCCGCGTGCCAGCCTGCGTCCTCGTGCCACGGAGACGGGGCAGCGTGGCAGTGCCCCTTCAGGAGAGGTCAGCGTCTCGGCAGCCTGAGCGCACCCACGTGCGCCGGCAGGTGCTCGAGAAGACAAACACCGACGGTTTATTTTTAGTACTTCAATTGTCGCCTTTCACATGACTGCAAACTCCTATCTGTGACTGTGTGCGGAACCATTTTGTCATTCAGTGCGAATGTAACCAATCACTAACAGCAGTGGAATCAAAGCCATTGTTTATTTTTCTACCTGGTACGAAACCAAAGAATGTGGCAAGAGATGGTGTTTTTAAAGGATGTCTGAAGCATGCTGATTTACTACTAATAAACTGCAAACATATTTGCTCTATATGCTATATACATATACTGTACTGTATATCATCTGTTAAAAATACTTGTTGTGGGCAATTGATTATTTTTGAAGTGGGTTTAAAAAGCATGGGTTTTAAGTTCATTCCCAGGTTCTGGAAATTAAATTGACTTCATAAAATGTAAGTACAACTTGGAAAGAAAATGAAACTTTGAGGAAAGAGTTAACAATTCTGACAAACTCATTTGCTTCAATTTACTGTTCATCTTAAGAATCGACTTAAACTTGTCAGAGACGTTTTGCTAATCAGTTCCAGTGAAGAGAAAACTCGATTGGCCTCTCAGCCAAGGTTGTTGGGTGTGTCACTGTAAGAAAAAAGATGGAATAAATAAATAAAATGCTGCTTTCATAATACAGTATGCTGGTGTCTACCAAGATTATGTGTTTTCCATAAGATGCACAGTATTTCCGTGTGCATAAAGGTTGTCATCTTCTATAGATATAAACCAAACCTCCATATGTATGTTTGCATATTACATTTATTCCTGAAAAATGTCATGAATTACAGGTTGTGAATGTTTACCCTTGCTTTACTATTGCCTACCATAGGTTGCCAAGGTGGAAACAAGATTTTGTTTCAGCCAATCACTTGTGTACTCTGTGAATGTGACTCGTATTACTAAACTGGTGCATATGGTACAGTAATGCACCTTTTAAATAACAGTGAAATACTGCACCATTGACGTTAGACCAAGCCAGTGTTGGCCAGTCCAGCGATCGCTTTCCGCTACTGCTACCTCAAAATAGCGATGCGTACATTTACTATTTAAAGGACGTGGGCACCGGGCAGGAAAATGACAATTGCGTCAGGCTTGTGCCCCCTAAGACGCCAGCATTGCACCTGACTCCGCTTTCTGCCAGATGCAGAACAGGGCCCCTAGACTCCCAGCAAATTTGACTTTATCCATTGGTCCCCCTGTATTGTGCTTTATGATGCAAGGCAAGAATGTGGAGAAGAACACATTTCTTTTTGTCAATATATACTATTGTGGAGGTGTCAGTGCTAAAGAGGATGTCAGTACTTTCCTCTTCATTCCTTTTGTCCTGCAGTGAAATTATGTCGCTACCTTTTTAGACATTACATAAGCAGCGCACAACTTTTTAGTCAAATTATCTAAAATGTGTTCTAAAACGATTCTAAAATGGCTGGCATGATGGTGCAGTGATTGCCTCACACCTCTGGGACCTGGGTTCGAGTCTCTGCCAGGGTTCCCTGTGTGGAGTTTACATGTTCTCCCTGTGTTGTTGTGTGTTCTTAAATTGTCCAGAGGTGTAAATGTGCCCTGTGATGGGTTGACACCCAATCCTTGGTTGTTCCTTGTCTTCTGCCAATAGGCCCCAGACCCCCACGACCTTGCATAGGAGAAGTGGTTACAGTAAGTGGATAAACGACTCTAAAAAGGAAAAACTATGTCCAAGCAATATGAATGATAAAATTAATTGACTTTTGAGAAGACTATGTAATCAGGCATAGAAAGTAAATTAAGAAAATAATAAAGTATTATCATTGCCAATGCTAAAAAGAATACTACACAAACAAGATAAGAGTTTTATTAAACACAGGCCTACAATGGTCCAAAACTCACAACAGCAAAGATTATATATATATATTTAAATTACATCAATACATATTATAGGTTTTTAACAACCCTATACACTTTTTCAGCAAGGTTTGACTGAGAAAATATTAACATCCAAAAACACAAAAACTGAGAAATGTACAATAAAAATGTAGTCACTACCGTGATTACAGTCAGAACAAGCCACCGGGTTATTAGTGCCCCATGGCAGTCATTTACACAATAATAAAAGTTAGCACATTAGTACTTATAATGTAATTATTTTACAGTGAATTATTACAGAAAGCACACACTTTCTTGGATTGCAAAGGAATGAATATGTAAGTGGCGATTCAATGCAAATAAGACTATAGCGGTATTTTTTTGCCAGATACATTTCACTTCAGTTGACACTACAAAGTAGCAAACACTTCACTGTGATTTGACACAGATTTTAGCTTTGCTGTTTTGCCTACAAAGAACAGAGAGAAACTGTCAGGGTGTTTAAAAGCTTAAAAAAATCTTCCTGGCATTGGTGTCACATGGGGATATCATGACTGAGTAAAACTGTCCAGCTTCTGCTAGTTACAGTATATGAACTGGCTCACAGTCATCTTCTCCTTTGGGAGATATAATGGTTGTAACAATTGGAAACTGAGAACGAAACAAGATTGTTTCTTGGCAGGGTCAATTCAAAAGCTGTGCTTGTAAAATTCAGAATGCGGGCATTGATTCTGCATCTACAAGAAGACGCTGATCTCCACTGCGCTCTTAAGTGTACCTTTTATCAGCACGCTTGAATCTACCCTTTTGCACAAAATGCAAACTGAGTTTATGAGAACATTTTAACTGTCACTTCCATGAATAAAAGCATGCGGAAGATGGACGACCGGATACTCAAAAGCACTTCCATTCCCTGTCCCCAAAGTCCATTTCAGAAATTGCCCCCACCAAGACCTGGAAATGGACAGAGGCAGGTACTACAAGTGCATTTGTGCTCAAAAAATCCCTGGAGTACAAATCTCAACACAGCTTGCCTGCCACTGAGCCCATTCCTCTAACGCCACAGCCCAGGCGCTGTGCTCCCTTTTAAGGATGTCACTCACCAAAAAGGGCGGGGCCTTTCGCTATAGCACCATATTTAGACATCAGTACACATTTCCTACTTCGAGTATATCAAGTAAGATGACAGGCAAAGTTAAGTCTTGCTTTTTTTCCAAATTTAATAAGCATTTATCTGGCCTCTGGCATCTGTGTTTCAATAGTAAGAGGTGTAGAAATAGGGCGTGTTCCGAATTTCTTCTGAAGGGGTCTCGAATCGAAGAGCAAATTCCATTGCGCGAATCCGGGCACTGCACATTTTCGCTCTTTTTTTCTTTTCGATGTCTTTCACGGGGGTTGTGGCAAAGGTCGATATTACAGCTGGCGCTTCTTGCTCTGCTTTGCCAACCAGTTTAAGACAAGATGGAAGTCATGTGATCATTGCATAGGATATAATGTCCAGTATAAGGTGCAAGGTGGGTGAAGAACTCTTGACTCTCAGAGCTGGTCGTAACCTTAACAGCAACAGTAATGAGGGTCATCTTGCAGTATCTGGAAGTTCACAGCCCTCAGCGGTGACCTCAGAAGTCTATGAATATCGAAGACTGCAGTTCACAGATTATGTATTTATTATTATTATTATTATTATTATTTATTGTTGTTGTTATTATTGCCAAAGTCACATAATGCATCATGTTAAGTGTTCTTATTTGAGAAATAAATGTAATACATAACCAACGAACATTGCTTAAGAATAAGAGTGAATAAAGTTACAAATAAACTATGGAATGAGAATGAAAAAAATTACCCAGGATTCAGAGGATCATCAGATTGTAGCAGTAGTGAACACCGTTGAGAATATATAATATAATGTAAATGTTTCTTTGGAAATGTACCTCACTGTGCTTATGTGTAAACCTGCTATACTACTGAGTATTCCACTGCTGTAATAGTGATGATGTAGATAGGTATATATGGACTTTTGTGCACTGGCAAATCTAACAGGTTGAACACCTCTATTGTGACTAATAGTGTACATAATTAAAACAGATACACATTACCTTAACGGGGGAAACAAGGAAGGAAACGGAAAATGTTATGCTAGGTAACAGAAAATGTTATGTTACGTCAGTAATACTGGTACGTCCTAGACACGGATAAGGCTCTTCTTTTCGGGGATTTTAAAATTATTTTTGCTTGTTTGTATTTTTCAGGGATCAGTGTTCTAAGGCTGAGGAGACTGACCTAAAAAATGGTAGGAGAAAGGCTTGTTTATTGGTAGCAAAGCTATGAACAGTACTGAATATTTTTGGATTTCAGTGGGGCGAGTGCACTGACCTGATCAGTTAAGTCCAACAACAGTTTTAACTAACACGTTTTATTGGAGAGGATAACTGGTGAGGCATTGGGGTGGTAGAAATACTCATAAGATGAAAAATCGCACATCCTCAGTGGAACAGCCATAGCCCCTGTCTCCAGTCTCTGTGACAGTGTTCAGTACTGACAGTTTAATATATAAGTTGGACTCAGTGCATGTTCACTAATATGACAGCAGGTCCCGCCCAGATACAGTTTTTCTGATAATTACAACCAACCACAGGTGTTGTGACAAAAGCAAGTTATTAAGTAGCTAAATAAATAGGCTTCGTAATTAGCACTATGCAAAGTATTGGCCTGTTTTCACCCATTGTTTTCAGTGACATCTTAAACGTGCTGGGTATTATGTTGTTTTTTTTCCCTTCACTTGGCTGTTTGAATATTTATTTGTTTATTTATTTATTTAACTATTTATTTGGTTTGAGCCGTCCCTGTTCTTGAACATGTTAATTATCAGAATATGTTTCTCAATGGTGAAATAACATATGGCACATGAATTTCCTCAATTTCCTGACTTCAGATGGTGGAAACACACACTTCTATGCCAAAACTGAAAAAAAAAAACACATGTACACAAAAACGGTTTTCACAGCATGATACCGGAAACAAATACAGTTGCCCTGCCAAACTACTTTACCTTAGACACACCAGAAAAAACAATTCACTGAACTATGTAAATTATATACGTAATAACCATTTATGCCATTTTCCTCTCGAAATATATTAATTATTGTTACTCACATATAAAATGGTGAAAAGGTGGATCTTATCACTTTTAGGAGCAAAATGGCAATGACAGTGATATTTTCAGTATGATAATTTTTATCCCTTATTTTATTATGATCCAGTACTTTTTTCATGTTGTGCTACAGACACTGCTTGTGTAATTACCTGCATGCATATAACTGTACAATGAAATATGTTCCCTATAACAAGAAGAGTCTTTGCTTTTGGGTTCTCCATTGGGATATGTTATAGTATTCATACGTTTATCTGATTATGAAGCGTCATATCTAAAATGACAAATTTCACATCACCTTCCCGCTACATGGGCGTGCGACTCGGAGTTGATGCTCCAGGCACCTTGTCTTTTGTTGTCTGGCAATTTAAGTTGCATTACGTCTGCTAAAGGCAGAGCAGATTTCGTGTATTTTTTCATCCTAAGCTGCAGTCCCAAAGATATTGGGGAAAAAAAGCTTGCATTCATTGTGCTGTGCCTTTTGTTGGAAGTGTCAGAAGATATACAATTTGGAACACATGACAGCTTTGAGTAGATGATTCACTGTGAAAGTCAGCTGGGGACCAATATCACTCATTTGGAAAAAGGTTTTTCTCCCCATAAAGAGTATTTCTTTCAAAGGGTGTTTTTTCCCACATGCTGACTTGCTTTGAAGCACAGAAATAAGCCTTCATTTTGTACACAAAAAGACCACACATAAAGAGGCTCTGCCATTAGGAGAATTGATCATTGATGTACATATTATAAGGGGATAAATCCTGGGGAGGCTCTGTGTGTTTATTCATGTAGCATTATATAAAAAATTACAAATTGCGTTTCTGTGTATACAGCAAATTACGTAAATTATACTTCTCACTGTTATTTTTAAATATATTTTTCATTAAATGTTGATGTTTCCAATTAATCTGTTTAACGATTAAATTATGAAACATTTTATTCACATTCATATACCCCCTAATACACACGTTTAGCATGAAAAATTAATAAAAACTTCTAATGAAAAAATGTGATATAGACAAATTAGTAATGCATTTTCACATACACTTACAACCCCCCCCAAAATGTTCAGAATTCATAATTGTCTAATTATTATGATGCTCATTTTTCATCTGCATAATTTTCCATGTGGTTTGTTAGTCCTTTAGCACTTAAATTTCAGTGATTACTTTCCAATAATAAACAGATTAGAATTCAGCTTCCTGTTTCTCATTATCCTACTCCACTGTTTTACACCAACACAAATACACTGTCCGTGCAGAAGCTAACTGTGTTTTACACCCCACCAACCCTGATATTTAAATTTCGGATTCATGAATATTTAACTTTGTTACATCTTGGAAAAAAAAAATTAATGTCTCCTGGTTTTCCAGTCATTTGTTTCATAGATTACTTTGCATTCAAAAGTTAATTTACTGCTTGAGGAAAAGGCACTTTATATTTGCAGAAAATATTTTGTTTGTGTATTTTCGTGAAATTAAATTCGGTCACTTTACTTGAGGGAACATGACTAATGTAGTAGGACATGCTTACTTAATGCATTAATTAACCAGCAACTAAGTGTTAGTTATTTACTGCAAGTTTCATGCATTACATTCTAATCAGATAATAATGATAAGACCATTTGAAAGGAAAAAAAAACAGAACTCATTTACCACTCAAAAACAAGTCATGAAATATTATAGGTTTCTCCATGCAATATATTAACTGCCATGATTAATTAATGATGAATGAACATAGGATCAATACTTAACACTTAGTTACTGGTTACACTGTACAGTAATTGCATTTCTGCCTTTTTGATCTGGTTTTACCATTAATCACACTCCTGCATCTGTATCATGCGTTATGACCTTACTATTGTGACCTCTTCTGTGTATTTTAAGAAAAGATCTGGATTCTTTCCGCAAGGCTTTACAACTGTATCAGAATCAGAACGCTTTATTAATCCTTCTGGGAAATTTGATTTTGTTGCCATTAAACACAGTGTAGTTTATATTTTATTTATGAAAGTGCAATCCACCATTTAGCACCAAATGATTTTGTTTTTGGATGCAAAATCTACTTTTGCCAGATGGTAATCAGTGGTGGGGTAAACCATGCCAGTGTCCCGTGGTTTGAAGTGAACATTAGGCATATAGCATTAGCGTGTTGTGTGAGTAGGGAGAGGGCAGCCAAGTGGAATGGGGCAGAACTCTCGGCGAGGGCCAGCGCCATTCGTTACTATCAAAGTGAACAATGGGGCACCGCTCATTCTTTGTTGACAAAATAAACTGTTCTTTCAGGTAGGTTACATAACCCAGTTGGAGATCAGATTATACACTTCAAATCCAGGGCCAAATTCTGCAGTCACTTTACAAACACCTACCCATCTCAGTTTTTTAGGAGCAAAGAGAAACATACCACATGCAGGGCTCCCCTTAATGTGCAGAGAAGCTGTCACACCGCTAAGGACATGATGGCAGGCAGGACCGCTTCTCATGAGATACTCCCAGTTGACAGAGCTGAGTAACAATAAGAGGGATGCTTACCTGAGCTGTGACCGTGAGTGAGGAGTAAAAGATGTGGGATCAAAGCAGAGAAGAAAAAGGAAATTAACTCCCGAACGGGGTGTTTCTGAGGAAAATATCTTTGTTTAGATGAGGGAGATATTTCATGCTGCATATCATAAAAAAAAGGTCTAAATGATTTAAATTTAAATAGCAGATGTTTGAAATGTTGGCTTGGATGTTAATGGATACTCTTTCCATCTTCCTTTATGTTACGTGTTTTCTGTTGTGGGCATTCAGGCTGATGTGTCTTCAGGAAATGAGGAATTACAGCCACATGCAGGACTGAGCTCTTACAACATATGAATAATACCACAGACTTTAAATATTCATTGATGAGCAGAAATAGCACCTGGAACATCCAGGGAGGTATGTTAATGCTTAATGCCAGATTTGCCTCCTCAAAGATTGCATATTTTCCCAGTGTATGTTTGGGATGGTCTTCGTGTTTGTGACCTACGATTCAGGACACGGGTTTGCCTAAATGTTCATTTATGTATGTGTGTCTGCATGCATACAACTCTGTGTATGTGCCATCCCATTCTCCACCTTAAGGGAAGCTTCAAAGTGAAAAATCTTCTCCAAGAGCTTTACCATTGTAGCACTTGATTTTGACGACAGACTCTTTCGAATACTATTACGTGAAGGCAATTGTTAAACTGCTGCGGGAAAACAATACATGAATTCCAAGAATTAGCCAAAAGACTGTCTGAATAAGGTCACTGAAACGGGTCAATGGCTTTAGATGAATTTTGTGAGGTAGAAAATATAAGGTGAAATGTGGTATACTGTAAAATGGTTTTATAACCATGTTCCTGTTCGCTTATTTCTAGAAATTCCCGGTCTGCTAGTTGACCTTAAAAAGTATGGTTCAGTAAGGCTAAGAGAAGGACAGCAGTGGACATTGGCCTTGTGTACAGCTACTTTTCTGTCTGTTTCAGAGGGGAGAGCCATGCTGTTGTATCCGTGTCATATGTATTATTTGCTACTTTTATCTGCCCTTGTCTCCGCCCCCCTACAGAGGACACATGAGCACTGGGGAAAAGGCCCCACCACGAAGTGTTTTTAATTAACTCTGAGTCCTCCAGCCCAGGGAGTCATCTAGACATTCAAGCCCTCTTCCCTTTGATGCCAATTACACAGCTGCCTGCTCCATCCAGTCTCCCTGCCTCGCCTCGCCTCAGCCTCACACCTGATCCCAGAAAACATCATATTTAGAGATAGAGGTGATATTGCACTCCAAGCACGTTTTTGCTTCTTTTTTTTATACAGAAAGCTAAGGAATTTTAGCAGTTCCTGACTGAACATCCACTGAAGGGAATTAACCCGGTTTGGCACAGAAATGCTCTCCATTACCAACATTAATTATGCAATATATACCCTCTGTGACTTGGTATTTCCTTTAACACAACATTAATTAAATTTATAACAGGTTTTTATCAGTGGAGGGATCAAAGATGCAGAAAATCTAATTTAAGAATTATAAAAACAATTAAAAAGAGTGTAGAGATGCAGATAATGTTTGGCTGAAGCATTTTTCTTTGCTTGCAAAAATGTCATAGTGAGAGAATCTGTTTGAAAACCCTAAATTTTAGTATTGAACCTTGGTTTTCCTAGTGAAAAATGTAAACTGAATATTACCTTAAACTGAGGAGTTGCTGTACATATTTCTTAAAGCAGTGGTCGGTGATATAAAGTTATGCTTTTATTGGCTTCATATTACTCAGCTCATAAATTGCTATTTATAACATAGGAGGTAACACTCCACTAGCTTACAAATGTGTATTTTTATGAGAAAATTACAGATCAGAATGCCAATTAAAGGCCTGAAGGTTAAAATTAGGCCTTTAGAGAAATATTTAGTTGTTATATATGAATAATTATGAGTCCTGATGATGCTAGCAAAATGTTCTATGGATTTGATCTAGAACAGTGCTTTAATTAGCATGACTATAGGTGTAAACTTGTTTCAAAATTAATTTACTCGTCACTTGGAACAGACGGCAGATGTCCTTAGCTTTCCACAACACATAGGTAATGTTTGCAGCAAACACAGGAACATATTATGACTGATGTTTTTACAACATATTGGTTTTTTTTTTTTTTTAAACAACAGCACATGACCATTTCCTTCTGTTAAAACTAGTCCAGTATTACTAGCGGATACTGCAGTGGCATTTGGGTCTGAAAATTATAACAGGGAAATCAAATCTATGGTTGCAGAACATGCAAAATCAGTTTTTTAGATAATGGAGAAAAGAGGTATGCAACAGGTATTGTGTGCGTGCGCGTGCGTGCGTGCGTGCGTACGTGTGTGCGTGCGCGTGTGCGTGCGCGTGCGTGCGTGCGTGCGTGCGCGTGCGCGTGTGCGCGCGTGCGTGCGTGTGTGTGTGTGTGTGTTTCAATGGTATTTGTGCATTCTGTTTCAGAATCTTCATCAAAACCATTTAATAAATCTATGCATTAGGGAAACTGCCGGAGTTATTATTAGTAACATGTTAATAAATGTCTTAAGGTTTCTTGGGGAGTCAAGCGATTTCTCAGAGAGGTATATGGCTGCCCAGCAGGTGAGTGAGGTATATTTAAACTGTGAACAAACATAAAATCGGACAAACTGACATAGGAGTCCACTGTTCATATCTCCTGTGTTTCAGTATATCCATGTTCATCCACCCTTCATCTTACCCAGCATAGGGTCTCAGAGGCCTGGAACACCTTCCAGGAAGAACATGGCACACAACGGAGAAATACCAGCATGTTGAAAAAAAGCACAGTAAGACATGCGATAGCAACACGCGGTGACGCACAGTGACCAAACCACATGTTTTTTTTTTTTACCTGCAGGAGGAAACAAGATTCCACTGAGCTGTCGACCACGCGTGAGCATTAAAATCAAGCCGTCGTTATTAAACCCCACGCGAAGAATCAAACCCTGAGCCAAGAGGCATGAGACAGCAGTGCTAACCACTGTACCACCTGGCCAAGCCGAACTGCATTGGGAAACTTTTTTATTTTAAGATATTAAAATTTGGATCATTTTCCATTTTCCAAGTGTAGGTTTTATAATTTTACTGCTGTTTATGTAAATATATCCTTTGCCAAAACAGTAAAAAGTTACAACCCTTTTCAATCGTGTTAAGCTGTCAGTTATGAGATTGTCTACAAAGGGATCTCTTGTGGCACAAACATGCAAAGACACATGGGGACAGCATATCAAGGGGAAACGTCACGGCGTAAATTCACAGGAGACTGATGAGTCTGTGTCCTAACGGTGATATATTCTTGTGATTACTGTGACATATTAAGAAGTGTTTGAAAGTGTTTGCTCTACGCTTTTGTAAAGGTGCCTCGTTCCTGATCCTGGCCTCTGTGACTGACACTTGGCAAGCTCCAGTGAAGCTAGCTGGCTAGAGGTAAAATGCTGAGTGCATTTGTGATGTTTTCTAAAGGCATCTACTCCTGAGCCACTACAATCCCCTTAGCATTTGAAGGACACTTGAGATTGAATTGAGCGGAAAGAGTTTGTGTTCTGCCAACATCACCTGTCGTCATTATGTCCTTATGAGGACAACCTTTCTGAATTCTGTTACAACCAAACAATTTTGTTCAGGGTAAATTGTGGACTTTTTTTCCCAAACTACTCACGCTTATACCTGTAGGTTCATAAAGCTTATTCTTTATATATTTTTGTTTCTCAATCTGAGAGTACAGGGCACAATGTTGTGGTACACCTTGGAATCAGGGGCCTTTCTCATTCTAAGAGTACAGGGCACACACACACACACACACACACACACACTATCCATGCAAAGTGGTTGCACAAAGCAGACCGCCAACCCTGCAGGTACCAGCTAGCAATGCTACCTACTGGACCATAATGTGATTTATAGGGTGCTGAGAATCACATGGCAGAACATGATGACTCTGCTCAGAGCCCCCCCACCCCTCCCCTCCCCTACTGTAAGTGGTAACACTGAGCAATTTAGTGGACTACAATCCCAAAGGAGGATCAGTTCTTCATTTAACCTTTTAACATTCTTGTAGCAACTTTAAGCTCTACTACAGTTTTTCATCTCTTTTTTCCAGCTTGTTTAGTAAGTATGATATTAAATGGGGGAAGGACTGGGGTCAGAGTGGTCAATGCTAATTTTCAACATGAAACTGTACAATCCTGCGAGTCATTAATCCTACACCAAATATGCTCATTGTAAAAAAACAGCACTCGAGATTTAAGCAAACTGTATATATATACTCTTACATAGGCCTCGCACCTACTGGAGATGTGTGATTGTAGATGAGCGAAGGTCATTACCAGCCACAAATTGTGTAGCTTGATGTACCATATTTAACTTGATACAGGTTTGAGCTGCAGATTCATGGGGCCATTGAAGAGCCACTAGCACAAGACCTGTAGCAGGTGGTCCCCCGAACAGCAGATCGATCCGCCAATAACAGCGGGCTCCAACTGTGTTCCACTCCAGAAACTCTCAGGGGGCATTTTTGGACAGAGCTTCATGGGAAACCTTCTCAACACTGTGACAATTTACTGAAAGGCCAAAACTCTTATCTGTGGAGATTCATCAAGGCTGTTTCTTGTTGATGATTTACAAGGTTTATAGTTACCATAATGGAAATGAGAGCTACCTAGCTGGTTCACAATTCAAGCCTAGTCTAAGTTACTGACATTGGTGGAGAGAATAATATTTATGTGTACAAGTTCAGAAAAAGTCACAGAGAAAACATGCATATGTCTTAGCTATATGTAAATAGGCCAGTCTCATCTGAATTCCACGATTTGACATGAAGCAGGGTGTCAATAGTTCCTCTTGTTGAAGAAAAACCTCTATCCGGGCAAACATGAACAAACATAATTCCTGTGGGATTCATTTGTGTTTTTGAGTTGTACACTGGTCTGCTTTGGTATTAAATATAAGGCATTATTATACATAGATTAAAGCATCACCCATGAGCGTTTTCCAGTATGCACTGTGTAAAATTATGAGACTGAAAAGTCATGTCGTACATTTCTGCATATGCCTATGCAAGCAATGATTTTTGAAGGGCATCTCTACCTTGAAGGTTTTGGAATGTCTTCATTGGAGGATATAAGAACCTTTTATTTAATGTAATTAACACTGATATTGAAGGAAGACCATTTCATGGAAATGCCAACGTAATTCCAATCAACCAGCCTCCCATATTTTACCTCTGATATTAAGCTGGGCTCCTGTGCTCTCAGAATATTAAATAATCCTGCTGATTTTTTTTTCTATAAAAAACAGTCAGCGCGTTGGATGCCTGTTATAAAATCTGACCCTGTATAAATCTCCTTTTATTTATTTCGAATTAAATGTCTGTTTCCTGCCACATCACCCCATCCAAGCTGTTCATCCTGGCTAGCTGTTGTTCAGAACTAGCCCCTTGAGATGTTTATAATCATATTTAAGGTAATTAAAGTCTGCTCTTGTTGTTGTAGGACATCCTGTTGACCTTGGATACATTTTCTAACACTTGTACCCCATTGCTACGAACCGCAATTAAGTAAATCAGTGTAAATAAATAGCAATGGTGCTAAGCCTTTGGAAGAGATCATGCTTCCATATACCTTTTTCAGAATGTTCTCTCAAAAGGTTGGAGGAACATGAAAACACATCAGTGGTGCAAAAAATGATGTCGTTTTTTGTGAAAGATTGTCATCTCGTGTTTGTGTGCGTTTCGGCAAGATATTTCACTGCCTCAAGAATAAAAAAAAAAAGCTTTGTGTCTTGGTCGGATTAACATCAGCCTCACATCCTCTGGTGCTGCTTACTTGTCAACAAGCCTCCACTTATTTTAGGATTATCACTCTCCGTACTTATTAGATTAGCCTGTTAGTTTATTACCGTCAGGCTATATCGAGTGTATTGGGACTAAAACACTAGAAGACCGAGGGAGAGCTTGTAGTGGCAAACAGTGAGTGGGATTTATTGCAGGTATATGTGAAGTGAGTCACTGAATGTGTGTGTTTGAAATTCTTTCCACCTCAGAGGGCGCAGGAGAGTGAGAGAGAGCCTTTTGTGCCACAGAATAGAAGCAATCCAATGACCTTCATCTACAAAGATTTAAATTTAAGAAGAAGGGAATGGGCAATAGTACAGCTCATCCACAGGGAATGTCGCAGTCCTGTCCCCACTAATAGCCATCAATGTACATGAAGTGCCATGTGCACTGGAATCCATTATAGTGAAAATTGCTTCAGTCATTTAATTGATGGTGTCTCAAAGGCTGGTAAAATATAAGGCAGTTTCTGGAACATGCTTAAAATCCCAGAAGAGGCCAGGCCCCCCTTTTGCTTAAACAACATCTAATTTTCTCCTGTTTGCTTTAAAATAATGTTGGGTAGATAAGATAGCGACATCATTTGCATTCCGGTTTTAATTAGAATGTTTATAATTGCAAATCTACTTCATGGTGACTAAACTGAAATCAGTTCGAAAACAAAAGGGGGGGAGCACTCAACTTGAGTTTATAATTACAAAAGCAACAGCATGTGTCATTGTTTGAAATTTAAGCGCATTCAGAAATGAGAAAGTAACTCAAGTCAAATCATATCACAGACATAATTTAGGGTGATTCAGAAAAACATGTTGTAATAATAATAATCAATACTGTATTAATCCTCGCGGGGAAATTGTCTTTCCTCCGCTCTCGACTTGCTCCACGAAGGGCAGCCACCTGTAGCGGCGCCCAGGGAGCTGGGGGTTAAGGGTCTTGCTCAAGGACCCACAGACGTGCTGAGGCCGGGTTTGAACCAGTGACCTTGTGATTCTGTACCTTGGAGGTGAGAACCGAGAAGTGGCATTAGGAATGTGGTCAAAGAAATATTTATTAAGTACAAAGACCTGGAAGGGCTGTTCTAGGCATGAAGCAATAAGCAATAGGAAACAGGAAGCAGGACTCACTTGATGGCAGGTATGGAAAAACAATCTCGTGCCCAGTATCTCCTGACTGGAATAGTGCATCGATGACAGGCATACGGAATGTTGTGCTAAACAACAGGAAGAGGAAGTGTTTCCAGAAAGCATCCCATCATGGATTCCCGAGGATAGCTCTTGGGGCAGTGAGGATGTCTCTCACCACAATGTTAACGCCTGGCTAAATGATACATCACTTGGTTATTCTGGGACATCATTGCTTAGATGTTGGGCAATAAAGAGAGCTTTTAGACAATTCCCAGCTGAAAAGGCAGGCCAAAGTTGTCAGCGCTACCCTAACTCTGTCATTGCAAGAACTTGCAAAATGCATCTGAGAGGTTTCACTCAGTTCCAAATGCCTGCATTATTCATCACAATATTGATTTGGGTATTTCACTTTCTGAGGGTGTGCTGATTGCTGCATTATGGTTATTTTAGATCAGGGATTTCCAAAAAAATGCGGTATTGATTTTTGATATGGAGAACAGTCTCATCCTTCCCAGTATAAACCTTCCCAGTATGAACTCTCTCTCTCAAGCGATTAGACTCAAGGGTGATCAGATTATGTGGGTGAAAGATCTACACGGCAGATAAGAATGCCGAACACTACAAATTAGCCTGTATTTATATCTTCTGGTATTTTAAAGGGTTACGTTTGAACCCTGTTCCAGCTGATGGGCCATGTGTTATCACATATGTCAGCTAGTAATGGAATGTGAAATAATTTCTCTATAAGTTGTCTGAGCGGCAGAATCCCAGCAGTGATGTGCAAAAGGTGATGGGGAATTGGGTTACTGAAGCACGATCTAACCGGCAGCGATGAGAGGTGACTGTGTGCCCGCTCAGAATTCACTTCAGCTAAACGATTTCCATTGATTGAATATGTTTTCTTCCATTGTAAGAATAATATTGGCGAAGCATAAAATTATGTTAATTTATATAATTACACATGATGATCAACATGGATCATCATGGATAGGAGGACTGGTGGACTGGATGCATTCTATAGGTGAATGGTCTTGCAGTTTGTTGACAAATGCATGTGAGTAATTAGTCTGTGATGGTAGATGGATTTCACACCACCTTCTGTGCTCTCACCAGAATGATACTGATACAAGCAAAGCCAAAATAACCACTTGTATACAAGGCTGTAGATATTGAGAGAAGTTTGCATAAAGCATTGTCAACAACTGTCTATTAGTTGAGCTATGCAGTTCAACTAATGAATACATCATTAAGTTTCTGAAAAAAGAGAAAAAAAAAAAAAATATATATATATATATATATATATATAATTTATGTATTTTCTATATGTATGTAATCAAAATGAACCTGTGATTCTTAGAACAATGAGGATCCATTCATCATATTTATCTACTAAAGGGCACAGAACCGCTGTGTCCATTCACATTCTGCCCATGTTCTCTCCCAGTACCATTTACAAGGCAAACTGTACCGGGGAACCGGATCAAACAACGGCGCCTTAAACAAGAAACAGCAAAGGAGAGGCCAGGAGCAGTGCTTTCCACTAAACCCAGAATGCAAATCCTCCCGCACTGCAAGCCTAAATATTGATTTGACATAAAATACAATTACCACACTAACTAGAGATTGTTTTAATCACCCACGGATTAGGAGAACATTCTTTCTCTGTTACACAAAGACAGGCCCTGCCTGGAACATTACATGGTTTTTACTTTCCAAAAATAAAAAGCAAGGCCTCATCTGCGATTACTCTTCACTTGTGCTACCTTATTCAAGTTCCCCAATTAAAATGCAAGGAAACGATTGGAAAGCGTTTTATTAATAATTCAACCAGCAGAAAAGATTTTATATTTCTCTCTGTTTTCTCACTAAACCTGCGATCATGAAATTAAGTCCACTAGACCCCACTGAGATACGGAGGGAAACAACTATTTAGGGAGGGGAAACCGTGGAGGCATCAATCCAAGATATGTTCAGAGCAGCAA
>JABFDZ020000039.1:25140096-25158817 GCA_019775955.2 Pollimyrus isidori | reverse complement strand
ATCCCACAAATCTCCATCAACTGCAAGATGCTATCTTATCAATATGGGCCAACATTTCTAAAGAATGCTTTCAGCACTGTGTTGAATCAATGCCATGTAGAATTAAGGCAGTGAAGGCGAAAGGGGATCAAACACCATATTAGTATGGTGTTCCTAATAATCCTTTAGGTGAGTGTATAATGACAATACAGTTTTGTTCATTGAAGCTACAGCAGAATGTATATTCAGAGAATGTTCACTTTAGCTGCTCTTGGTTCTAATCAAATTTATGTACTAAATATTCACTGGATTGTCCAAATTAATAATCCACTTTTTGAGTTTTTATTCCGATGACAAAAACAAAGAACTAGACTTAAGTGATAATAAATATAATTTAAATAAAATTTATATTTCTGTGTATCAGAGCTGTGTGGTGGTACAGTGGTCAGTACTACCATCTCGCACCTGTGAGTGTGCCCTGTGATGGGTTGGTGCCCCATGCTGGGTTATTCCCTGCCTTGTATGTGTGAGTGACTGGTGTGTGACTGTGCCCTGTGATAGGTTGGCACCCTGTCCTGGGTTATTCCCTGCCTTGTATGTGTGAGTGACTGGTGTGTGCCTGTGCCCTGTGATGGGTTGGCACCCCATCCTGGGTTATTCCCTGCCTTGTATGTGTGAGTGACTGGTGTGTGAGTGTGCCCTGTGATAGGTTGGCACCCTGTCTTGGGAGATTTCCAGCCTTGTGTGTGTGAGTGACTGGTGTGTGAGTGTGCCCTGTGATGGGTTGGTGCCCCATGCTGGGTTATTCCCTACCTTATGTGTGTGAGTGACTGGTGTGTGAGTGTGCCCTGTGATAGGTTGGCACCCTGTCCTGGGTTATTCCCTGCCTTGTATGTGTGAGTGACTGGTGTGTGCCTGTGCCCTGTGATGGGTTGGTGCCCCATGCTGGGTTATTCCCTACCTTATGTGTGTGTGTGCCCCGTGATGGGTTTGCACTCCGTCCTGGGTTATTCCCTGCCTGGCATATTTAGTGAATTTTAGCCCAATTCCAACATGGAAAACCCTTAAGGGGACAGGGTGAATTCATTGTCAAAACCTAAAATAATCATCAGTATTTGTCTGATTTATTTGCTCATTAATCTGCAGGCCCGGTCCGAGCCGCCCACACCCCACCTCACCTCCGCTTGCTCCTCCTCCTGTTCTGGGCCCTGCTCCTGCTGGCCGTCTCCGCTGATGTACAGCCTGCCTCTTTGCCTTCACCCTGCAAGCTGCTGGCTTTGCGACCCACAACTCACTCACCTCCTGTCCGATCGGGGCGCACGTCTCCTCCGGCTGTACCACAGGTGAAGGATAAAGACATTCAGGGCCATTATTCAGGCTGGTGGCACCTGTAATTTATTTATGTAGATCTGGCACTGTTTTCCTGTTCTTAATTTATGTTTAAGCAATATCACTGTGCTCCTGTTTAATTAAATCCTACAAATTTATCCGTAATAATGTCAAAGTATTAACACATAATCTATATTTAAATTCCAGGTAATGGCACGTGGCCAGACCTGGTATTTCACAGATTGCATTAAATAGGCCTTAATACGGCATGCAAACATAAGGACGCCGTTCGAAGAACAGGGATGTAGCAAATGGCTATTTTAGCAGAGAAGCACACAGAGAGGACATCACGTGCACGTTAACTTAACGGCATGGAGGCCGTGACCTTCCGACAGGGTCAATTTGAGCAAACATCTCTTTTGTTTCCCGGAGTGCTTGTTCTGACGGCCATAAAGAACCTGTGTTTGAAACAGATCCTCTCATCTGTTGTTACCCCACAAAGCTCTGATTGGCTGCCTCCGGTGAGGCCGCCGCCCAGTCACTTATGTCACACAGGCAATCGATGGGTGAGTCGGCAGTTTTCCTGCTCCTTGTATTTTTAACCTTTCCTTCTGAACTGAGACGAGGCCCGTCTCAGCTATTTATTTATCCAGCAGCGGTACAGAGTCTCTTTGGTGTTGTTTTGGCTTATTTGAAAGAACAGTCAAATGTATAATTTGGTGTTATATCCAATAGCATGGATAATAACCAATGGGAATATGAACGAGGTGGATCTCAGACTTATATCCCTGCTGGGTCCCACTCCCTGGGCAGTGGGCGGTTAAGCAAAGGTGATTTTTTTCTGTGGTTTCTTCAGTTCCCAGACTGGATAAAAAAAGCCACCACGATGACTATGAGCCTGCAAGCTGCAGTGAGGCTACACTGTCTTTATGTACACACACTGCATCCATGAAACATCCTTTTTTATGTAATTGATGGTTATTGTTTTATTCCAGCAGAACTTGCAATTGGTCCCAGAATGGACAGTTCAATCATCACTCCTCGTTTTTGTCTAATTACTGTCCTCGGGACATTCGTATTTCCATATTTATGAAAAGATCTGGGGTTCTTACAGGAAACATCCGACTTATATTCTTTGAAATATTATTGTTATCAGTATTATTACCATTAGGAATAATAATAACGTCATTTTGGGTAACTGAGCTGGAAACAGTCCACTAAACACACTCAGCGGTGCCATTCCTGTAGGGTCCCCATATAATGTGATTAACATATAATGTCACAGGCTGTCTGTGCCTCTTCCTGTCAGTTAGCATTTGTTCGTTCCGGCGGAGCTACTCCCTACAAGATCAGTGGCAGGGATTGGCTGTTACTCTCTGCATGAGACAGTCACTCGCCTGACACCTCATTTATTACGTGTTGGGCAGCGGGTTCGGGCAGAGCTGAAGGATTCTGTGTTGATAGATGCTGCAATCATTCAATACAGCTAAGGAATAAAGCAGGGGCGGGGAACCTGAACCATGGAGAGCCGGCAGGGGTGCAGGTTTACGGGTGGCCTCTCAATCAGCCAAGAGAGAACCACTGAATTTATTATTACTGGCTGAATGAGAGGCCATGCCAAGAATCCGCACCCACACCGGCCCCCCCATGGATCAGGTTCTCCACCCCTGGAATAAAGATATGGACACAGCAGGACACACCAGGACACAGCAGGACACACCAGGACACACCAGGACACAGCAGGACACAGCAGGACACACCAGGAAACAGCACGACACAGCAGGACACACCAGGACACACCAGGACACAGCAGGACACACGGCTGATAACGGTCCGATTTTAAAACGTTGAGGTGACTGTCACTTTATCCATGCAGAAAGCAAGCAAACTGCATATTATGTAGATTGAGGCATCGCTATACATAAATGGTTAAGTTTAAAAATCATGAAATAAATTAATCTTTATTTTAATGTCAGGAAGACAATCTGGCCATCTAATGAAAAATAATAATATATAATGGAGAAACAAATCCCATTTTAAAAAAAAAAAAAAAAAACTGAAATGTGTTACAGAATCATTTTTCAATACAGAGAATTTTAAAAAGAGTGATCAGTCAAACCTGCACAGATCGCAATCTGCTGCACAATATGCTGACTGTATCTTTATTATGAAAACAACAAACAACAGCAAGGGAAACAAGGTTTTCACGAAAAATTTTAAATGACAATGGGATGAAAAAATGAACGATGCTAAGCACTGGGTGTTTTCTTTTTAACTGGCGGAGTGTTTCTGGACCAGTAGGTGCTTTTCGGCTGGGAGTTTTGTGGCCTCATGTGGGACAGGAAAAGCAGCACTAACCATGTACAATGTTAATGGGGGGGGTTAGCATTCATGTTTCTGTTCAGTTACTTGCACTCTCTGTCTGGAAAATTCGGATCCAGCAGCATAGCACAGAACTGGAACTGCAGCCTTTTAAGGAGTTAAGCAAAGCCAGGTGAGTAACTCACAGTATGCACAATGTCAGGACTCTTACGGTGGATTTTTTTTTTAAAGAATATTGATGAAGAATTTGGTGATCATTGTTGACACGCCACAGCACACAACAACAAAATGTGTCCTCGGCGTCAAACTCATAAGTGACATCGTGACATAGCACGGGAGCTAATTGAGCCCCTGGGGGGCAGTGCTTGGGGGCACTACCTCGCTCAGGGTACCTCAGTGGTGTTTTGTCAGTCAGGGAACCAGCAATCTATCAATCACAAGCACACTTCCCTAACCGTTAAGACACCACTGCCCACTTCGCCTAGGTGTTCATAAAGAGGGCATCTATACACAACAAAAGCAGAAGAAATTTTCTTTTGCAATAACGACGATCGATTGACTTTAGGCACTGCAGACCAACAAGTGTTGTATTCTCTTCGCCATAAAATAAAGCAGGTCTTTCATTTTTTTTTTGTATACAAATAGAGAGCTCCTACTTGTCTTACAGATGTGAACATACTGTGACACAAAGTGGAAGAATACCCCTGTGGGTCAAGAAAGCCCAGTGCAATCTGCTTTTCTGCTTCAGTGGGGTGGACCATCTTCCCTCTCCTAGGCCGGCTGCACGAATGAAGTTAAAGTGACGTGCCCATGTACGGTTTCAAGAGTCATCTGTGGATTTTATTTTAGTATTACATGAGTTCCACCTGGTCCAGCCAGTCTTTGTCAACGCAGCAAAGGTCAGAGGAAGATTGCCACTTCCCTGCAAATTTCCCTGGCCACACAAGCATTTTGTTCTCTTGTGACAGCCTATGACAAGGAGGCCAATATTTCTTTGCCGCATTAATGGAAGGAGAGCCTGGAGCTCACTTGTGTGTGCTTCTTCATTCTTGTGTGTGCTTCTTCATTCTTGTGTGTGCTTCTTCATTAATGTCCCTGAGTGGATGCTGATGTTGTGAATTGTATTATTTATTTGTTTATTAAATAGACTGATTCGGTTTGAGCCAGATTGGTTGCTGTCGGTAAAATGTGAAATGGAGAAGGGGAAAACGGAAAAAAAATCTCAAGATTTGTCCAAAGTGGGCTATTTGTATTGGCCTGTAATGTGTAATTAGTCTAATTAGTAGTCAATAAATCATAGATATGCCTTTTTTCTGAAATCACTGAAATAAACTACAGTCCTACTCAGCTTTTTAAACTTCAACAAAAATCTAAAAACATCAAATGAACAGTAATGATTTAGTAATTAGAGCAGTTTGAGCAAAAACTGATATATGCAAGGTCCTCTAAATAATTTGTTCATTATCATTATTACTTAAAATAACTATGTTGAACAAGTTTTAAAACTCCTAAACTGTGCACACACTGGGTGTCTAAAAGAAGAATTCCATTGAAATACAGAAGAATTTCTTTCAGTATTTAACAAATGGTTATTCTACCAGACTCATTTGTTACTTAACACTAGGAATAGTAAGCAAACGGATCTATGAAAATGTACTTGAGATAATCTGCCTGAGTGTTCTGTTTTCTAAAAATGCCCACACACAGGGGTACCTCAGTGCTCCGGATCGAATCCTAAAAAGTTTGAGTTGTGATTGAATTTTCCCCATAAGAAATAATGGAAACCAATTACTGTAAGTTCCCGGCCCCCAAACATTTTATCTAAATATGTTATTTTTTAGCATTTAAACACAAAATGAACTGGATAAAACAAGAAGAGCATATACCTTACTAAACACACCTAAGCACATTTATCAAAACTATTATTTGTAAAGTAAGAAAGTAAAAATATCCAAGCAATGTGTAAAGTTAAAAAAAACAATATGTCCTGCCCCCGATCGTCCATGCGCCACACCCCCTCATTAATGCCGTGTGGAATCCTTGTGTGAAGAGCTGTTTCTGGTTGTTGTCATTAGTCTTCTGTATATCATCCGCATTTAAGTTTGTTTCCCCAGTCCGGTCATTGTATTGTCCGTCTGCGTTTTTCCTGCCTTACCTGTAATTAAACCCTGTATTCCCCGATACCCTGACGTCTGCATCTTTGTCTCCGTTCCGTCGGCACGACAATATTATTATTATTAAATGCATTAATGGTTTATTATTGATATTGAAATAATTAATAAGATATCTTTATTTTTAAATGTATTTTATTATGTAATAATTACTGTTACTGTCCATCATTGTCTAAATGTATTTTTACTATGTAAATATATGTATTCACCTAGTGTAAACATTCACAATGCTATCGAATACCAGAATTGGCAGGCCTATTGAAGAGTTACCTTTTGTTTCCGCTGAGAGACGTGCCACGTGACTCATTTGCCCACGTGTACAAGTTATTTTAGATTGATATTCATGGTTTGACTTCTGAAATTCAGATTGCATTCTAGGTAATTTTTTTTCAAACTAGTTGGTTCAACTTTTAAGAAATTCAAGTTCTAATGAGTTTGAGAACTGAGGTACCACTGTACCTTGAGAAAATTCAATACTCAAAGAAAATAAAGGAACAATTTGAAAACACATCAGATTTCAATGGGGAAAAAATCATGCTGGATATCTATACTGACACAGACTGGCTAATGTGTTAGGAAGGAAAGGATGCCACGTTTGATGGAAACTAAAATTATTAACGTACATAGGACTGAATTAAAATACACCCGGAAAGTCAAAGTGATGCAGCGTGCTGGTCCATTTTGCTGAAATTTTATTGCAGCAACTCAAAATAGTACTGAGTTTGTATGGCTCCCACACGCTTGTATGCATGCCTGACAATGTTGGGGCTCCTATAATGAGATGATGGATCCTCCCAGACCTGGACCAGGGCATCACTGAGCTCCTGGACAGTCGGAGGTGCAACCTGGTGGATGGATCGGGATTTTTATGAGATTTAGGTCAGGTGAGCGTGGGGGGCAGTTCATGGTATCAATTCCTTCATACTCCAGGAACTGCAGGCATACACCCGCCACAAGAGGCTGGGCATCGTCGCAGACCAGGAGAAACCCAGGATCCACAGTACCAGCGTACGGTTTGACAATGGGTCAAAGGATTTCATCCCGATACCTAATGGCAGTCAATGTGCATCCCTCCATGCATTTGCCTCCCCAGACCACCACTGACCCACCACCAAAACGGTCATGCTGAACAATGTTGTAGGCAGCATAACGTTCTCCACAGCTTCTCCGGACCCTCTCACTTCTGTTACATGTGCTCAGGGTGAACCTGTTCTCATCTGTGAAAAGCACAGGGTGCCAGTGACAGACCTGCCAATTCTGGTATTCTATGGCAAATGCCAAAGGAGCTCCACGGTGCCGGGCAGCGAGCACAGGGCCCACTAGAAGGTGTCGGGTCCTCAGGCCACCCTCATGAGGTCTGTTTATGATTCTTTGGTCAGAGACATTCACACCACTATCCTGCTGGAGGTCATTTTGTAAGGCTCTGGCAGTGCTTATCCTCTTCCTCCTTGCACATAGGAGCAGATACTGGTTCTGCGGATGGATTTAAGGACCTTCTATAGCCCTGTCCAGCTCTCCTAGAGTTACTGCCTGTCTCCTGGAATCTCTTCCATGTCCTTGAGACTGTACTGGGGGACACAGAAAAACTTCTGGCAATGGCACACATTGATGCACCATCATTGGTTGGATTACCTGTGCAACCTCTGTAGGGTCCAGGTATCACCTCAATCTACCAGTAGTGACACTGACCGTAGCTAAATGCAAATCTAGTGTAAAAACAGTTGGAAGCAATGAGGAGGGAAAAATATCAGTGGCTTCCACGTGTTAAACCATTCCTGCTTTGGAGGTCGTCACATTGTTGCCCCTCTAGTGCACCCGTTCTTAATTCCATTAACACCAAAGCAGCTGAAACTAATTAACAACCCCCTCTGCTGCTTAACTGACCAGATCAATAGCCCAGGTTTAATTGACTATACCCTGATTAAAAAGTGTTCCTTTCAATTGTTTGAGATGTGTAGTATCTACATAGCATAACAGAAATAGTAACTGTGTGCTAAATTAAATTTAATGGCATGAAGAAGTTAGCTAGCAGCTTAATAGCAGGAAAATTATGTTCATTCATCAAATATATTTTATTTACCTTTGTGAGTTTTATTATTAGTATAATTTTTCTTTGGAACTTGCAGGATTGGCATCCTGTCCAGGGTGACCTTGCATAAGAGGACAAACGGCTAACATTTAAAACATTTTCCCTTTTTTTCATTAAACTGTTCTGTGCAAACCAGATATTTTGTTGAATCTGGCAGATATTTTGGTTCGGGTTTCACACCTGGAAGCATGAATATACGGGGGCTGTACAACAAAAGTGAAACACTGCCTAAAATAGTGTTTTTCATGCCTATATATATATATATATGCCTATATATGTGGCCAATCTTCACCACTTACACATTCCATCCGTAACAGCAGAGTGTAATGGTTGAATTAGCCGAACAGCTGAACATAAAATATTGCAATCCACACAACATAATGGGAGAGATATCAGTGTTAAAAAGGACAAACTGCTGGTGCTCGTCTCGCTGGCACATCAGTGACCAGGACAGCAGATCTGTGGTATATCGAGAGCCACGGTATCTTGGTTAATGTCGGCATTCTGCCATCATAGATGGACCACATCCAGCAGGAGTAACTGTGGACAAGAGGAAGCTCTATGAAGGAGATTGTCCCAAAAAAAAAAGCATAAAACCACAGCTGCCCAACTCACTGCAGAATTAAATGTGCACCTAATCTCTCCCGTTCCTCCAAAACTGTTCATTGGGTCTCCACAGGGTCAATATGGTTGAGCTATTATAGCCAAAACTTTAGTCACTCCTGCCAATGCCAAACTTCGGTTTCAATTGTGCCAGTAGAGAAATTCTTAGGCTGTGGACCATGTGAAACATGTATTGCTCACTGATAAGTCAACCTTCACTGTCTTTCCTACATTTGGGATAGTTATGGCACAGAGAAGCCCCTAGCATTCCATAGGCCCACTCGTTTTAGATTGGTTTGGTAGTTCTTGGCAGTGACATTCTTGAAGACATGTTCACCCACTGGTTCAAACATCGTACCCTGAAGGTGGCATCATGTATCAGGATAATGCACCAATACACACAGCAAGACTGGTGACAGAGGGGTTTGATGAACATGAAAGTGAAGCTGAACATCTCCTATGGCCAGCAGTCATCCATTCTAGATTTTCTTGAACAATTTTGGGGTGTTTTGATGGAGTGAATCAGGAAACGTTTTCTTCCACCAGCATCATGTGACCTGAACACTGTTCCAAATCCCTTTCGCCCTTGCGTAGGAGTTGCAGCTGTCATTCCCAAGATGAATTGATGCAACATTGGCCACAATAAATTATAGGGACCTCAAACCAGATGATTCAATTTCATTGTCCCACCCCATCACCTGATATTATATTTGTGGGACAATCACAATTTTTTTTTTAGATGGTTCCGCATAGATTCTGAAGCGACGTGAGCATATGAGGATTTATATAGTGCATGTAGAGCCTCACACATCAGGCCAGAACTTCACCGGCTGCCAAGATTCTCAGCTGATGAGCTACAGGGTGAGAGCGAGCAGCTCATGTATTAAAGCAAAGCAACAAATGAAGTGAAGCTTGTAAAGTGTTTAGTGCGTAATCCATTAATAATCTAATCTTTATTTTTGACATTTAACAATCCCTCCAACTACCTAGCAATTATACTCGAGATGCTGCAGGTTCGCAAACTGCAGGAGCTACAATCACTGTACAATTTTCCAGCGCCTTCGCAAAAATGTTAAATGCTTGTGATCCTACAAATGCTTCACAACCTTGAGTGAGGATTTGCTTAAATTAATAAAAGTAGCATCAAATGATTATTTATGATCATAGTGAAGCTTAACTGTTGGCAGGACTTTTCATTATCAAATCTGGGCCATGTGGTTGACATTCACAACCCTTCCACATGATTTTCTCTTTTAGATAAATACACACACATACACCACATGGATAACTTTTTCCAATTGTTTTTATTGCATAAAATAAGTACAACTGGTCTTTTAATTTAGCGATACACTGATTAAACATGACAGAAAAGCAAATGAACACTTAAATGTTATCAAGTTCTGCAAATTATGTCATTGATAGTAACAGATTAGATGTGATTCTGATATAACAATTGCTAAAAATACCAGTGATTAAAAATGTTATCCCTGCCTGAGATTACTATAGGAAATGACATATTCAATGAAATTAAGATGAGAAAAACAGATTTTGAAATCACCCGTGCAAAAAGCCAAAACTTACAAAAATGTACCTTATCTATTATTCTAAAAGCTATTTTAATACATTTTACTGACAGGCATTATGTAGTTTTAAAGTCTTATTGGTGGTAAACGGTACCTAAATGAAAATGATATATTACACGACGAATTTACACAAAAGCAGCATGGAAAGAGTATATTTATAATACAAGTGTCGTACATAAATTTGCACTTTAATAAAAGCAGATATTTTCTTTATGGCACAAGATTGTGTAATATAGAAATAGTACCACAAATCTGTACTGTAATGGCTAGAATTTCTATATCATGCATAATAAATGTAACAGAAAAAAGTTGTGTAATATATAATACATTGATGACTAAGATGTGTGCAACATTACAGGGTATCTTTGCAGGTTAAATATTATACAGTAGGCACACATTGGAGTGTATCAAAGCTATCGAGATAAATACAAATACGAAAGGTGCATATTCATTATTGCAGGGCAGTGTGCAGTCTGTGGGTTAGGACCCTATGCACATGATTGGAAGAACGCCAGTTCAAATCCTATGGTCAGCAGAGTGATGTCACTGTGGAACCCTTAACCCCAGTTGCCCCGGGGTTCGGCTGGTCCTGCCTTCTCAAATGTATGTTGCTTTCGCTAAAAGCATCGGATGTAATGGAATGTTGCTTATAATATTTTAAATGTGATTTTTGCAGTTTTTGTGAATTATTACTGCAGGGCTGATTTAAATTTGTGGCAGTAATTTTAGAGTAACATTTTAACAACAATAACTAGTTTCAGAAACCCAGTTATTCATATAATTTATTAGACATTTTTTAAAAGAACAAAATGTGCTTGCCATGCCTTAAAACTTAACAATGACTAATCTTTGGATATCCTGTGGCATTGTCGTAAGATAAAGCAATAATTCAGTCTGCCAGTATAACACTAGCAACACCAATTATAAAATGAGTCATTTCAAATGCAGGACAGCATTAAAACACTACAAGGTGCTTTCGTTTTAACCAATGTCATTCCTGAAGGAAGGTTAAATCATTACACTTGTGGACATTACTAGTCTGTTTATATAAATAGTCATAGGCCACATTTTTACTGTGAGTTAAAGGATTCTGGTAACTTACCAGGAAAGGTTGGTAACCTGTGTTTGATTAGGAAAACAACGGGAGCAGAAGGAGCCTTGGTCCCCTGAGTGTGCTGTTCTACAGAGCCCTCAATCGGGCCAGAAGGGCCTCAACATCACTCTCCATGCGAGGAGAGCAGGCTATGGACTGTGCCTCCGGTACCCTCTCCTTTACCCAGCTGGCTCCACCGACGGCCTCCCCTCTCACAGGCACTTTACTCTGGGCGGCAGATGAATGAGGCTCGGGCTCGTAATTAAGCTCCTTGCCGATGGGTGCTCTTGTCGAGTTGAAATTGATATTCTGCCGAGACCGTGACCTTTGCAAAGGTGCTTTCATGTTTTCTGCAGATGGGGAGAGAGAAAGAGGGGGAAATATGGAGAAATGAGACAGGAGATCTCACAAAGCTAAATATAAAACTGAGCAGCTTTGAAAGTGGGCCATGTAAAGTGGGGGAGCCATTAAGTAAACAAGTGTCTGTAGGAGACAGCAAAAAGCAGGCAGATGAAGCAAGGAGATGTCAGCTGGTAGAGTGGCAAATGGCTAACAAAGGAAAGCAATAAAACAACCTAACAGAAGCATACCTCGATCCAAAATTCAGACAGTTAAGTTTGGCCACAAGTAAAGTGATCAGGAGAGTAAATGCTGCAGACACAGGTATTGCTAGTTTAATTAACTAATTAGCACTGCATACTGCTTTGCGGAGATAAAATAGTGTGCTAGGCGTTCACTATTAACGCTTCCTCCCAGGTGTAAAAGCTGCAAAATTACAGCTCTTATTAAACACTCGCACTAGACTCATTTTACATCCTTGCTGATCTATCTTCAGTGGGTTTGCTAATAAGTGTCAGCGATCTTGACTTATTGTCAGCAGCCGGCTGGGGCAGGAGGCCCATGATGAACGGGATCTGGCTGATTGACTTTTCTGAATTGTGTCTGGCTAGACTACTGCCTATCACGATACTGCCAAACCAATGTGCATTATAAATTACAATCCCTGAGCAGGTATTAAGCTTTATAAAGGAAAAAAAAATCAATCCATATTCATGTGACCTTGAGTGGACTGGAAAAACGGCTTCCACAAACCTGACATGACATTTAAAGTTCTCAGTTATTCGGTAAAAGATGTTCTATCATACCTTCAGTAATGACTATGGGTCTGGGGCACTCATTCATGACAGTGTGCTTTATGGCCGTACTGAAAATCCACACCAAAAACAGCTTGAACATTAAAAGGTGTCGGGGGAAGGTATTTACTGTGGTGTCATTTCCTGACCACAGGCTGCCCATGATGAATGTGTATCTTACAGTTATTGGTGATCTCTGCAAATCTCCTAAAATAGTAATCGGGAGCCTATTCCAAAATGAGATGGGATGTTAGGAAAGATCTACCCCCATTACCGAGTAGCTAAATGCACATAATAACATTATCGCAGAACAATCACCGAATAAAGAAAACGTTTTTCATTAATATTAAAAACGCACAATGGCACACAAAAGGACCAATCCGTCGGGGAAATAAATGCAAATGTTTTCGGGACGATTACAGATGTATCAAAATCATTTAAAAAGGGACCTAATTGCTTATTTGTGCCAGAATTTGATTCGAGTTTGTTTTCCTTGGAACTCCAGCCTGGGTCACACCAATCTCATTAACGTGATTTTTTTCCCCTTGTTGTTGAGCTGCTTGTCCGCATGCCTGTCTTGTTTGTCACATTTGATGCCCCTTGCCAAAATCCCCATGGATACGCTCATTAGCTCTGTATTTTCTCTTCCACATACTCCGCTTTCTCTTATCTGCTGAAGTAATCTGGCTATACACACACACTCTTTTGTAAGTATCCATAATTAACATTAACATAAGCAGAAAAAACATCATCCATATGAATACCATCTTTTATTTTCTGTCCCCATAGGCGTTTGACTTTTGCAACCTTTATATAAACTGCAGTTATAAACTTTTTCCAATGTTAATAAAATATACATGTCTTGCCTTATATTCAATTTATGGACACTTCACCACAGTAACATGCAATGACTTGCTTATGGATTCAGCTTAATTTACTTACACATGTCTATCACAACTAATTGATTTGTAATATAAACATAAATGTGTCTGCAAAGGGTATTTCACAGTGGGCAGAGTCACTGTATTCACGCCCACTGAGTGGCAAAGAGATTGAGTGGCAGCGTTAGCGTTCAGCTTGGAAGGCTGCAGAAACATCTAAAATGGGAAAAAGCTGTTGTGAGAGTGATTGTACAAATCCATTTACCAAGAAACTCTTTTACAGGCTGCTGAAAACTAAAGAAAAAGACCCATACCCAGTTTCTTATAAAGGGCTGTAGTCAATGTAATAAGTACCGTTAATGTTACATCTGCCAATAACATAATTATTCCATTCCCAATGTAATAAAAGCTGATAATGTAATAAAATAAGTTATTAGTATTTCGAAATACAATGACTGGTGACAACATACAGAGTTTGCAATCTACAGCTAGATACATTACCCACTAAAATATAATACTCTGTAAACTTCCAACTAATTGTTTAATTTCGTGTGAGGATTTTATATTAGTCTAGCAAGCAGTACACTTTCTGTGGTCTTGACTGGTCATCCGGAGATGTTAATCATGCAAACAAGCACACATTTGTGCAGACTGGAGGTTGGGATGAAGGTTAAATTCAGTGCATGGTGATAACAGTGAATGCTAATATGTGGAAACAAATGTGTTTAATAACTGCCTCCCCTACAGCAAAGGGGACCTCCAGAAACACGCTATAAACACAGAATACAAATCAGCATTTAAATTCTTTATAAAATGTTCTAGGTCCTCAAAAATCCTCTAAGTACCAATTAGAAACATATTCCCTTTGTTAATAGCCACATTTGGTTCTACAATGCTTTACTTACCTTATTGCATTACTGTATACAATATGTATGTATGCTCGTAGATATGACAATTTTGCTTTTATTTTCTATGTATGCATGCATGTGATTATCCACATTATCACAACTTTAAGAATCGGTTACATGCAAGGAGGTATGCTTTCCAGAAGGAGGAGACAACAGCCTCATTGAAGAACTGGCAAAAACCAACTCAATCTCACTTTTGTGTACAACCAAGCAGTAATTTTGAAAAAGACCACCCAATTTTCTTCTTTTTACCACAGAAAAACTATGTACTCAACCACTACAAGTGCTACAAACACAATTGTGGAGAAAAATAGAAAATCCACAGCTGCCAAACAAAGCTTGTAATATTCTATTAAAACAGTGTATTTAACATTAGGCAATAACTGGTGAAAGACAGTTGTGACAACCCAGAGCTTACAGTGTATTATAGCTACAGTTTACAAGACACAACGCTTCAAACTAATTACAAATTAAAATAATTTAATGTTTTGCCTGAACTCTGGGAGGGAAAATAATCTGCAAGCTAACCACAGAGGTAAACATGGTTTTTAATAGAAACTTCACCCAAATTGGCAAGAAAAAAATGTGCAATTAACCAATTTCATACAGCTAGAAGAATGAAATAATGACTCATGATTGGCATTTGTTCCACCCACACCACACACGAACTCGGGCACACATGGAGTGTGCTGTCTACAATGTTCCTCGAGGAGAAAGTGCAAAATGATGCCATAGAGCATCAGCTGGACGGACTCAGCAGTTGCTCTCTAATCAATCATGTTTCACTGATGATCCTCACCCTGGCAATTTGGTGATGAACACAAAGTCACACGTGATCCCTCTCGCTTTATGCTAATCGCATTTACATGCTGTGTAACTGAGCGAGCATGTCTGCTCTCTTCTGATTGCTTAATTTGGACGTTTCAAACTTACTACAACACAAAAGTCGAAAGTAATGATCCAGTATCACAAATAACAGAACATAACTGACACATTCGAACAGGGGTGTCAAACTCCAGTCCTGAAGGGCCAAATCCCGCACTTTTTGGGTTTTTCCTCATTTAAGACATATGACTTTGTGATACTTGCAGCACAGCTCTGGAGTCATTTGTAGCGGAACAGGGTAAGAACTAAGCTCCGACGACCCAGGCCTGGAGTTTGACATCCCTGCCTTAGAAGAATCCATATCCAAGGCACAGGGAAAAGTAATGGTGGAAAAAATGCAAAAAATAAGTACAACATGCAAAGGAGCTGTAACAGACTTGCAGATCATGGTATCAATTCACCAAAAACCCAGCAACGATATCGATAACAAGAGTCGTGTTTGGGTCCCAAAGTTATCTGCCAGTGCTTTAGGGCTCGTAAAACGCCTCATGCCTCCAATGAGTTCTTCAGATGATGACTGGTGACCACCTTGCTAGCATGATGATATTTCAATTACCGAACAAATGAAATAGATGAAAAACGGCAGACACAATAACACTGTCGATCAGTAATACTTTATGCATTGCACAGTATACCCCAGAGATGTTTCTGCAGGTTCCTCTAGTATTCTGAACTAAGAACTGTACTCTCCTGAATAACCCTAACAAAACCTGAGGTCTAAGAAACACATTACTAACATCATTTAATATTAAGTAAAATTTTAATTTTTACATCAAAAAAAATTCTTTCAAATGTTAAATTATTTCTTCCCGTCTTCTATGCCTTCAGGTCTGATGAGTGCTACCATTATTCTCAAGTTTGCCTGAAACATAGAAACAGATTTCAACAGCTCAATATACATATCTGCTTTTGTGAAGCATACTTTTAAATTCAAAACAGCCTAGAGTCATGTTCTATATTTCATTGAAGTTGAATATTTAAAAAGATCAACCCACTCAAAAAGCTATTAAACCTTTCTTACTGGGTCTTCTCTTCTATAAATAAAATTGCATATGTCATATCAAATTACAGCTAGCTACTCCATGGATCTAACGGAGACAGAACTATTCTAGTAAACAGCTACAATTCATCAAAACAAATTTAAATCCTTATTTGATCTTGTTTATTTTCTGGAGAGAATCCAAAGTATGAGGAATGACTCTCTAAGATTAGATGCGGTCAATTCATATCGCCATGGTCCAAAGGTCCAAACAGTCTTAAAAATTCTAAACATCCTAAAATTCTGCTTAGTCCACTTCTCCTAAATATGCAACTGGAAATCAGTGGGCAGGAAGCCACGGAGCCCCTATGGGGACATGGAATGAGAAAGAAAATTAATGCGAGGGGAAGACATTAAGGCGTCATTTTGCGAGATGTTACAATACTTTCGTGTTATTTCACAATATCTTTGCATCACTATTGATAGCTGCACTCAAAGTACAAAGGATATACTTTAGTAAATAAGTATAAAACTAAATTACACAGATATGTGATGTGTGCTTTAAGCATTAGACTGAAGACAATGCACACCATTTAACTCTGAGATGTTATACTTTTATACACATTTAATAAAACTTGCACTGCATCTGTGACTGTAAGCGAGACAGCTATTGAACGTTAAATACAAAAATATTAATTAAAATTTGCCTTAAAGAAATATAGAAAATCTAGGAGTGTTACTTCATTTCATCGAAATAATCAATATTTTAGTATTGATCTGCAAAGCACAAATTAAGCTACATCTTCAAGCAAGAATACCAAGGTGGTAGCCTCTGTTTACCAGCTAATATGTCTCAACAATAGCCAGCAACAACTATACTGCAAGTTCTGTGAAATAACGCAAAACTTGCACTGCAAGATAATAAAAGGACACATTTTTCCCCCTTCGGAACTCTGCAGGAAGCATGCATATTCTGACAATAACTAATTAGATGAGACAAGCATGGAATCACACATAACATTGTCATTTGAGGAACACAACAGCTCTATACATTTCACACAATATAAAAATACTACAAGAAAAAAAATGTTTAAATGACATTACTGAGAGCAATAAAAACAGGGCAAACAGAAAACACAATATATGTATGAATGCATAATTGCTTCAGTCTCTTAACTCTTAAGCAACTTTAATCTTCTGTGTACTACTTCTCTAAAAACTGCATACGTTCCACCAGAGTAATAAGTGTCATTTCTGAATTTAGTACACATTCATTCTTCTGGGTTGTCATTTCTGAATCAATGTCATAGTATATCTGACAAGGACCTGAAGACTGAGCTACACGGGCAGTGAAGGCCAGTATTATATACAGTAGCCATTAGCCTTTCATTTTATTTATTCATTTGCTAGTAGTGCTCTATACAGAACTGTGCTTATAAATTCTGCATTGTTTTCCTTCAAAATGCAAACACACATAGCAATTAAATGAGGATAAAGAATCTAGTTAAATTTCACACTTTATTCTTAAGAATATGAATACAATGAAAATAAGCCGTTTTGCTGAATAATCTAAAATGGGTCTTATGATAACAGTGTGTTTTAAAGGTTATTGCAGAATGCCATCCTTTATTCCTAATTACTTACCTCAACCTACAGTATTATCTAAAATGAAAAGTTAATTTATTCACTAAGAAATTTAGAGGCATTTGAGACCTCAAAATTGAATGTAGACAAAATCATATTGCCAATTTATCAATAGTTCCAGTGAAAAGAGTAAAACAGAAAAAAACAGTAAACACACAGCCACAGTTCATTAAAGGTTGAAACATATTCCTTATAATAAATTGGTAATTTGTCCATGAAAACCAGTGGCCATTACAATTTTTCCAGCTAATTTTCCGTATGAAGTGCTTAGTAATTAAAACATTAACAGAAAGGTGTGCCCTGAGTGCATATCAAGAGTGCAATAAGAGTATGGCAATACACAGGGAAACAGCTGGAAAAATGCAGAGCAAATATTTCACTTTTTCTTCTTTCCTGGAGTATGAATGGACCCTGCCAGGAATAAAAATCAGACATACAGGATGGGGGAGTAGGGACGGGGGGCAGGCGGGTCACTGCGGGAGCTAGTCTTCCACGGGGCTAATTTCACAGTTTCTGCCTGCTGGCTCCAGCAGGTGTGGTGCCCCGCAGGAGGGGGAGAAAACAAATGACTGGGTGGAAGTTCTGCCACTAAAGACTTATGCTGGCTTTAGCCCTCAAAATTATCAATGGAGCTGTACGGAAGCAACGGTCTGCTTCAAATAAGCCGTAATATTCTATTCTGTTATTTTATATCTTTGGACAGAAATGCCTTAAAATTCTAAACCATTGATTGGAAACAAGCAAGGGAATATTGGATGTGTGAAAAAGGCCCAAATTAAACCACCGTTGCTATAATAATGTGGTACAATAGATATGAATTCTGTAAATAAAGTGTATTAAATAGAGCATCTAATTCATGATCAAAGCAAAAGTAAACATGTGCAATCAATCTGCAACAGCTCATCTTAGCTATAGCCGAATTCATCAAATCATCAAGTGAAATAATAAATAGGCACAACTGCAACTTTTGGCTATGCCAAAAGCTAATTTTATTCCTAGAGCACTGCAAAGTCTCACCGCAATTAGGCTTAATGTTAGACTTCACCTATGAACCTCATAGTCGAATATTAGGAAAGTGTTATGTAACCTGTCAGGATTTCCCGCAGCCGGCGCGGAAAAAGA
>JABFDZ020000039.1:25122537-25135794 GCA_019775955.2 Pollimyrus isidori | reverse complement strand
AACCCTATAACAAAACCTATATTAAACAATATAGTTTTATATAGGTTTTTTCGGTGTGGGGGGGTACAGCGGGGGCGGGCGGGGACAGAGCAGAGTGGGAGGGCAGGGACAGCTTTACTTTCTTCTGTTTGACATTGACCTTGTCTGCATGATTAAATTGTGACTGCAAGGGTGCATATGCATCTATATCCTTCCCAGACATCCAGTTTATATAAAAGGCTTCCACACTTTTTTTTTTTTTTGAAGTACACATTATCTTTTTTAAGATACTTGAAACCTCTGAATTGTTTTTTCTTCATCATCATATGGCTCAGGACACAGAAGAAAGCCTGCCAGTATGCCACCAAGCGAACAGCCTGCCAGTATGCCACCAAGCGAACAGCCGTTGAGAAACTAGAATATACCACAGTCATGGTCAGTCTTTTTAAGCAATTCCTTATTTTTTTTCCTACCATTACCTCATATCTCTTTCTAACAAAAATTTAGGCTGGTATGAAGTTCCTATACACTATACTCACTTGAACAGCTAGATAACATGGTATTATGCCAACAATGGATTAGCTTTCTCACACATTTCAAACCTAACTGCATAATTACTTGATGGACTTTCTTCTTTGATAACATCAGATACTGAATAACTACTTTACACAAGAGAGATGACAGACACAGCTTTGACCCTTTTGACAGAGACGGCTCTACCATTTCAGAGGTCCTCTGCAAAGATTTACTTGGGAGGTCTGCCTACCAAGATGAGTTACTGCAACGCGGGTCAAGTCATGCTGAAAGGGCTTCTCATAGATCTAATTCCACCGTCAAAGAACTAAAAAAGTAGATAACACTTTTGTTATGCCCTTTCTGCCTTTTCCGCTCTCAGAAAAATAAGGAATATTCAGTCTCAGATGTTTCCGTCTTTCTCTCTTTTACTTTCTTCCTGAGGGCAATTTTCTTACCAGCTCACAGGGGATGTCTATTCATTCTTTCCCTGAACCATGAGAGAACAGGGTCTGTGCTTTTGCCACAAACAATCCTGTCTCATCAACAATGCAAGCATGCAAAGAGAGTGAGAGATTAACATATGGGGGATATAACTCTGTCAAATCATCTGTGCCCTACACAATATTTGTCATGACGCTGCAAATTACAATATAAAGGAACAATAGAACTGATAGTGATTAGATTTCGGCCAATTAAGAAACAAAAACATCACAACCAATTTATTATTAATCAATCCACCTTCTAACTGCTTATCCTGGTCATGGCTGCAGATGGGTCTGGAGCCCATCCCAGGCAGCACAAGGCACAGAGCAACAGCCTGGAGAGGATGCCAGTGTGCAAACACACGTACCACCATACACACCTGTACTAATACCTTTGTGGGGACCATTTATTCGTTTCTATAGGCAAAACCCTAATCCCAACAATGACACCCTTAACCCCTAACCCAGTCCTAACCTTAACCACAAATAACCAAACAAAAATACAAGACATTTGGCTTTTTTTTTTTTTAGTTTTTTTGATTGCAGTTACAGACATTCCCCTTGTGGGGAATAAAAAACGGCCACTCTCCATTAACTACTGCGTGGGACATTTGTGAGGATTCTCTATTTCTGTGTGTGAGACATTTGCGAGGACCCTGTATTCATTTCTGCCTATTAGTGGGACATTTATGAGGACCCTCCGTCTACATCTGTGGGGGACATTTGTGAAGACTTTCCATTTATTTATACATGTGTTAGACATCACTTCACAAATGTCCCATTTATACATAAACTTCATTTATGTGTATGGCACATTTGTAAGGACTCTCCATTTATTTCTGCACGCATGTGGGACATTCGTGAAGATTCTCCATTTATTTCTGCATGTATTGTACATGCGTGGGGGGGGTCTTCATTCATTTCTACCCGTGTTGTACATTTCTGTCCATTCATTTCTGCTTATCTGTGAGACATTTGTGAGGACTCTTCATTCATTTGTACATGTATTAAACATTTGTGGGGGCTCTCCATTCATTTGTATGTGTTGGACATTTCTGAAGGCTCTCCTTTCATTTCTGCTGGTCCATGAGATATTCGTGAGGAGGCTCCATTCATTTTTGCATGTGTGTGGGATGTGGGACGTGCATTTCTGCATGTGCATGGGACAGTTGTGAAAACTCTGCATTCATTTCTGTGTCTGTGGGTGGGACATTTGTGAGGACTTTCCAATCATTTATACATGTGTTGGACATTTGTAAGAACTCCATTTCTGCCTGCGTGTGGGACATTTGTGAGAACTCCATTTCTGCCTGCGTGTGGGACATTTGTGAGAACTCTCCATTTCTGCCTGTGTGTGGGACATTTGAGGGGACTCATTTATTTCTGCCCGTCCATGGGACATTTGTGAAGACTCTCCATCCTTTTTTGCCTGTCTGTGGGACATTCATGAGGACTCTCCATTCAGTTATACATGTGTGGGACATTTGTGATAACGCTCAATTTCTGTGTGTGGGACATTTGTGAAGACTCCATTAATTTTTTCAGGATTGTCCACTCATTTTGGCCTGTCCATGGGACATTTTTGAGAACTTTCCATTCATTTATGTGTATGGCATATGGGGTCTCCATTTGTTTCAGTGTGTGGGACATGGGACATTTGATAGAACTTTCTATTCATTTCTCCCCATCCATGGGACATTTGTGAAGACTCTCCATCCTTTTTTGCCTGTCTGTGGGACATTCATGAGGACTCTCCATTCATTTATACATGTGTGGGACATTTGTGATAACTCTCCATTTCTGCCTGTGTGTGGGAAATTTGTGAAGATTCTCTATTCATAGTGTGCTTGTGGGTGGGACATTTAAGAGGACTCCATTTATTTCTGCCCATCCGTGGGACATTTGTGAAGACTCCATTAATTTTTTCATGGGTGGGAGATCTTTCAGGACTGTCCATTCATTTCTGCCCATCCATGGGACATTTGTGAAGACTCTCCATCCTTTTTTGCCTGTCTGTGGGACATTCGTGAAGACTCCATTCATTTCTATATGTATGGGACATTTGTGTCCCATTTCTTCCCATCCACGGGACATTCATGACAACTCCCCATTTCTGTGTGTGGGATATTTGTGAGAACTCTCCATTTCTGCCCATCCGTGGGACATTTGTGAAGACTCCATTAATTTTTTCATGGGTGGGAGATCTTTCAGGATTGTCCACTCATTTGGGCCTGTCCATGAGACAGTTTTGAGAACTTTCCATTCATTTACGTGTATGGCATATGGGGTCTCCATTTGTTTTTGTGTGTGTGGGACATGGGACATTTGATAGGACTTTCCATTCATTTCTGCCCATCTGTGGGACATTTGTGAAGACTCTCCATCCTTTTTTTGCCTGTCTGTGGGACATTCATGAGGACTCTCCATTCATTTATACATGTGCGGGACATTTGTGATAACTCTCCATTTCGGTATGTGTGGGACATTTGTGAAGAATCTCTATTCATTTCTATGCGTGTGGGACATTTGTGAGTAGACTATTCATTTGTGTGTGCGCGGGCGACATTTGTGTTAACTCTCCAATCATTTCCGTTTGTGTGTGTGTCTGTGTGTGTGGAAGGGGGCATTTATGAGGACTCTCCATTCATTTTTTCTTGAGGGTCGTAGAAAATGTCCCACACCCAATTGATATTTGTGTGTGAAAGCTGCACAAAAAAGTCCAAACAGCATACTTACGCACCAGAGGAGTTTAAGTGTGAAATAGCAAAAATGTCTGTGATGTCGCCACATTCCTGTACCATCTTCCCTGCTTCTATGCCGCATTGGTAAAAAATGTTTGCTAAAAGATAATCAATAAATATATATTTAATATATTTAATAATAATAAATGAATGACACTAATTTAATTATTTTTTCAAGCAACTACGTGACACCATGGCTACGCCTTCAAACTAGTCAACTGCGCATATCTGGTGTCTCAGCCTGGTCATTATTCTTCATAAGAGAACAGCTCAGTATCTCCCGGACATGGATATCTTTCACTCCATTTATTTCGCCTACCTTTGATTTCCTTGTTTCAAAGAATGAGAATGAAAGCTTCCTGAAATACAGGGCCGTTAAAACAGTCACATGATATTTGATTTATCTGTGGGGAGCAGAATGAACATGTAATAGGATCTAACATGTACTACTGCAACACCAATATTGTAAGAAAGGTAAATGGACCATACTGGAAAACTACCAAAAATGTACGATAGTCTTGCGAGCAGTAAAATATTATGGCAGAACTGCCATTAATAACGATTTAACTATAAATCAGGCAGGTTTTTAAGGGAGTGATAGCACTCTCTTCAGGTGTACACTAGGCTGTGAAATGTGGGCATGGAGATAAAAGCCTGAAGAGTGAGGTTTGACGGAAACAGAAGGGGGGGGAGGCAAAACTATTAAAGACAAACAAAGGATAAGTTAATGACCCGAAGAAACTGAATGAATTTAGCATTGAAAACATCCTGACATATAATGATTCATAAATATTAGGGAATATGCATTAACTGGAAACTAAACAGAATTAAGCAGAAGTGACAACAAATTAAAAGGAACATTACAATGCTATCTGTAGAACTGATGCACTTCCAATTAAATGACACAAGTTCCAGAATAATTAACATTTGCCACAAACAGAAATGATTAAGAGAAACATTCATATACTATGCCAGGGGTCTCCAACTCCGGTCCTGGAGAGCTACTATCCAGTAGGTTTTCTATCATACCCGGCTTCTGATGAGCCACACCTGTCCCTGGTAGTTACCTGAGAACAGATGCGGCTCATCAGAAGCCAGGTTGGATAGGATACCTACTGAATAGTAGCTCTCCAGGACTGGAGTTGGAGACCCTGTACTATGCACATTTAAACTGATCCCATGCTAATGTTAATCTACTTTTGTTAAACACCGATAAACAAGCTTGATGCGTGTCAATTAGTCAAAGAGACTATTTTTGTAAATTTATCAAGAGAAATCCCTGCATTGTACAATACTTTTCCCTTCTAAAACACAGCCCATTTCTTTTCCTTCTATTATTTGCTGTCTGCCTCTTGATAAATTGCCAGGCCCCTCTGAAAACCTTGTAACAGCGAAATGGCGGCCAGCATGGGACCGCAGAAAGATTTTGCTTGCTGGACTCGTATACGATAGCAAATGTAAAAATGCTTGACTGTGCATGATCTACTCTTCACTTTCACGTTATTGAGTTTACAAAGTTAATTGGAAAAAAAATACTCCTTGCACCAAATCTTCCACCCACTCCACCCTGGATATGAGGTCCCAGCAGAAAATTATAAAGGCTCTGGAGAGGAATATGTGGTTCATTCTTCTTGCGCTGACACTATCCAAACCGAAATTAACTACCCAAGCTCCCCCACAGAGGAAGCCCAGCATTTAGATGTTTAAGTCTCAACAGTTCAGGGACAAACCAACCAAGGAGAACACTCTTTGGAAGGGAACTTTAATGACTGGCACCCAGGCTTACTTGTAATAATGCTAAATTGACCAAAATGCAGCGGATCACAAAATCTCATGGTGTAAATATGAGTCGACTGACAGCTTAAATTACCACTTGGAAAAACATAATGGGAGGGAAAGTATTTAAAATGACTGCATACTGTGGGAAATAATAAGTGACAGGAGATCGGCAGAATAAGAGAAGTACACAGGCACTGTACATAAGGAGGGAAGATGCCTCAGCACTCATTTCCCCCTTGACTGCACAATTCACATTTGCACCTGCTGGTTTATTGACAGTTCTTTGGCCTGGCAGTCTTGTGAAAAGATGGCCTGCCCACATAATCAATGTCTTGTTTTGTTATAATTACACTTTACATAAAAGAAATGTTCGATGATTCCAATACCAGTAAAACATACCTTCTTAAAAGAAATATGCCCATTGACAGCATCCTGCAACGAACCAGCACACATTCCTATTTCCCCACTAACAAAGAATGAAAAAGAAACAAGTATTTATCTGTTCCCAATACATGTGATTTCGTGTGACTAATTAAGGTCTAATAGCTCTTCAGTTAGCAAGTGAGCAATGAGGTTGTGCTGTTTACATTCTCAGCACAACCCAGAGAGAATGAATGTAATAAATCCAGAAATGGATGCTATACATTAAACATCATAGCTGACTTGACTTCTTTCTTAACTTAGTAAAGGAACTATTATCATCTGGAATTCACCCTTATCAACCGCCTTGGAAACAACAGTGACAACCAAAAAAAAATCGCAATTACAAACTTTAACAAAGTTACCACACTTCTTGTTATAATAAATCTGACCATATGGCTGAAATGTATACTGAACAGCTACTTTGTAATACACCTCCTGTTTCCCAGAAATGGACTGTCTGTCAGAGACAACATTACATGCTGAGACCATTATAACGAAAGCAGGTAGGCAGCTTTTGACTGAGTGACTTTGAATGGAGCATGGTAGTTGGCACAAGACCCCAGTATGACTATTTCAGAACCAGTCTGATTCACCATGCAAAAACATCTGGCTAAAAGCAGCCTTTCGGTCAGGCGCAGCATGTTAATCGCAGAGTGATGCCTCTGACAGTTTATTGAGTGGCTTCAGTTGGTTGAATAACAGCAGACAACAAGACTGACGCTGACAGACATGTAATGTACAGTTCATCATGCCCTGTCATGGATGTGCTACACAAGCTGATCACCTAACAGTTCTTCACCTGTCAAGAAAAATAAAATAGAGAGTGATTGCAATGACCTAAAGGACACTTACTAGGGAACTGGGGGGGGTGAAAAAAGCATCATCTGATGATGAACATAATGATGACTCCTGAATCCAGCTGTTTCATGCTGCTAGGAAGACTAGGATATGATGAAAACAGCACGATTCCGCTGATCCATCCTGCTGGGTGTCAGCAATGTGGGCTGATGGTGATAGTGGCATGATTGTGTGGAGTGTTTTCATGGCACAAACTGGGTTTCTCAATACAATCAAAACACCACAGGATATCTGAACATAAACTGCCAGGCACATTTTCTTTAGCAGGATAAGGCTCTGTGTCCCGAG
The DNA here is from genome assembly GCA_019775955.2 of Pollimyrus isidori. Taxonomy (NCBI): domain Eukaryota; kingdom Metazoa; phylum Chordata; class Actinopteri; order Osteoglossiformes; family Mormyridae; genus Pollimyrus; species Pollimyrus isidori. The sequence goes on along the minus strand of JABFDZ020000039.1, from coordinate 25,128,728 downwards.
GCCTAGAATCTGTAGGCCTGCTTTTGGGATCGCGGCCTGCCTGGTCAACACTTCATAGCCAGGGTGGAGGTGCAGGAGGTGCTTGGTATAGAGATTCACCAAGCACCTAATTTGCAACAACTGTGGGAAGTAGAGGAGTCAGCGTGGGCCTGCATTCATGTGGCAATGTACACAGTGTGGAGATCACGCCTTGACAAATTCTGCCTGCTCTGAAGGCAAAAGAGGGAGCAGCTTACAGTCCCATGGATGTACCTCAGTAACCACAGGATTTATCACGATTCTTTAACTGATTTTTTTGCCTTTATCCAATAGCTTTTTAAAACCAGCTATATGAGGTCATATCACGCATCAAATGAGTTTATGAAAAGAATTATTTGCTACTTTTATGCAACACAGTATCTTATCTAAACAGACGTTTAAGTAATTACTTTTAAGTAATAACAGCCATTTTGTATGCAGGTTTCACAATGCCAGTGAAATAAGGAATTTCACTGTCCGTACGCAAGGGCTAACCTAATAATAAATGGCGAAAATGTCGTTATAAATCAAAATCCTGCAACTTCTATTTTGAACGAAAAAGAAAACTGAACTATAAGCTTGTTAGTAAAGCATACTTGTCCATCTGGCTTTTTAAAGCTACTAGCCTAAACTCTGAAATCGTTGGCCCGTAGAATAATGGCAAACTCTTATTTAAAATTAATGTAATAATAGTAATATAACGGGAAGGGGGAAAAAAAAAGAATTTTCTGTACTGAATTGTTCCATATGTTGCTCACTCCCACTGTCCATAACAGTTTGCTCTTATTTAGACTAAGTATGCAGTGGTAAATATCATTATCGTCTTGTTCGTCTTTTTGAGTATATAAGAAATAAAGCGCTGGTCTGATTTGACGTACGTGTCATGTGGTACTGGCCAGGTTTTCCCACAACAGTGCCCAGCCTCATCAGAAGTGACGGCCATCACAGGTGACAGTTTGCTGCTGGCCAGGGTGAAATCTCAACACTCTGCGAGACGGACAACAGCAGGCTGACCTCACCACCGAGCATCAGGAAAGAGCGATTGGTGTCATCACCCTTCAGGAAATCTCAGGTGCACAGCTCAGCTGTCAACGGTGAAACCTACGCAGTCTCACATCTTAAAGTACACCTGAAATCAGCATGGAAGAGTACCTGCACCTGTTCCAGAGATCTGGCCCTATCTACAGAAGACTGATACCAAATAGGTTTGGCAAAAGATCTAGCCAATTCGTCAGGACTGCAGCAGTGTCATCTTAAGGAATAGTCATATGCGATAGTTTGGGCACCCCTCGATAAATAACATATTTTGGTCATTATCTGTAGTCAGTCTCTGTAGGAAATGGGAAAAATGCACAATATTTTCTCCAAACATTGATGCATAGTTACTTTTTATGTCAACCTGCATTAAATATTTTAATTAATAGCTGGCTAAGTGAAATTGACAACTGGCACATAGACAGCGTATCACGCACAGCCAGTGTAAGGGAAACAGTTATTCCAAATCACTGGAACACTGGGCCATTAGAGGGTGTGATTAGCTGGCCCAGCAGTCTCAGAGACAGCACTGGACCAGAGGGCGATTGTTAATGTGCAGCACTTTAACTGGGAATCAAACAGAACTGCTCTCTATGGTCCCTATAATCTTTACCCATATTCTAACCCATTTAAGGTCATGTACTGGCACAAAAAAGACTAATTTCATGTTGTATGCATTTCCCCAAAGAGAAAGAGCAGCTCCATTTATCTCACCAGCTAATTTATTCCATGGTTCGTAATTTTGCTTCAGTAACACGTAAACCTTTCAGAAAATGCTTTACAAAATCTTAAAACAAAATGGATCCAGGCCACTGCTCCAGACAACCACAGAATGAAAAGGCGCTCACATATATAGCTCAAAAGTACCACTTCAGTCGAGGGGAATAAAATCTGACAGTGTGTTAAATTGCTACAGCGTGGAGGGAAATAGAGCAATTGGGAAAATCATTAGCAATTAATCTCCTTTAATATGCACAGTATTACTCTCAATCTGTGGGGCGAGGATGAGTGCGGAATAATCCGAGCTTTATGTTCCCACCCCCAACTACTCAGGGTAAACTGCAGAGATTGTAACAGATTAGCTGTCTCCATGTAAACTGTCTACGGAAAGTTGTGTTTAATCCTTCAGTGCCTTCACCAGCGCAGAAATGCCATTTGTCACCCTAGGTGAAGGGTGCAGAATTCTGCTGACGCTTTATTGGAAGTGAAGCCAGTTTCAGGTATGAAATAACAGCAATCCCTGTGATCACACGCAAGATCCATTAATCTTATAGCTTCGAAGGCAGCCAAGGCAAAACAGATAGATAGAGCACTAGTCTCACAGTAGTACTGACTCTAATTTGCTGAGCACAGAAGTTGAGAAGCTCACAAAAAAAAAGCATTAATGGCTGCCTGTGGACAGACTTGTATTTTAGAGTTGAGTGATGTTCTTGCCACTTGTTAAAAGCATTAGAAATTAATACAAAGAGAGCAAGTCAGGAACGGCCTCAGCGTGTACACTCAGTGTTCAACATTAGGTGGCTCCTGTCTGCCTCCTCATCACTGTCCAGTAGGGGGCAGTTCCGTTAGTCAGGTCACCGTGGTCCTTTATCACCGTCCTTATGGTGAGAAGTGACAGGTTGGAAAAGTGTCCGGACATGCCGCTCTCGCTGAATACTGAGCACCCGGTCTGCTTGGTGAACGAGCAAACAGTAGCTAGTACATTACCTATCCAGCTGGGGCATCACTTAAGTACAATGCTCTGAAAGCTTAGTATCAGCACGTTACACCTGTGATTAGCTACTCCATGGCTGCAAACAACAGGCACACAACAGACAGAAGGTGGACATTTTCCAGTTGTCCTACACTTTGTAGCAGAGCTGAAGGGAAAAATATCTAATCATGATTTTTCTGACAGATCTGAGATACAATTTTTTCCGAAGTTTAAAATATATTTTGTGTGTAACAGATTTTAGCACTACCACGAGATACCATCAAAATATTAACTGGCCCATCTTCTAATGCAAGGATACAAATTGCTTCCAATATGCGTCTATTACTTTTTAAATTAGCACAGAACACTCAAACATGAACAATTATCACAGAAGCTATGACAATGTTAAGTAATAAATTTAAACAAAGCGTTGCTGGGAATCGCGATTTCGACTTGAAATCAATAAATAGTTCTGTCCTACTTTGTAGCAACTATGACTCGATGACATAAATATCATTTGAATATTTTCAAAATATGAGCTCAGCTGGAGTGAGAGACAGTGAATGCCACCCCCAGAATGCAGGACTTTCTCAAGCCCACTCACAGGCAGGTGAGCTTTCATTGCACGAGCCTGAGTGAAGGAAAAAGTCCAATTTGTAAGCCCGTCATGGGGGGCAGGAACCAGAACACAGAAAAGTCCATGTTTTTCCACACCTTTTTATTCACTCAGTGATTCAAAGCTGTTAAGTCATCTTTGATTACATCATAGGAATGGTGCGCCATAATTCTTTGGCAGGGTCACTTGTTTAGTTAGAAATCAGGGTATGGTTTAATGGAGGTTGAAGGTCCAAGAAGCCCAGCACATGAACGCACTAATTGTATTCCAAGAATATCTTTTAAACAACTATGCCTCCTAATTCCTCACAAAGTATCTAATATTTTCATTACATTAATAGATGCTTTAATATTTTTCTATGGTAGAATGCATTGCTTTCATGGTATTGATTTACCATTTTAAAAAAAAAAAATGTTAAAAGAGACGAAGAAGTGCTCTGAGGAGATAAAACGAACCTCTCCCGCTAAATCAAGGCTGAATATATGCATATGTTTCTTACCATTACTTTTTTTTTCTCTCCTCCAATCTCTTGCTGGAGAGTAGCTTTGGCACAGCAGTCTGCAGAAGCACTGGAGGAGTTGCTCAGAGACACTGAATGTATGCTAAAAAGCCTACAGACACAATCACTGCTGTTTCAGAGTAAGGACACTTGAAAGTCGAAAGCTGTCACAAAGTCCCAGGTGACATGGAGTAAAACACTGATTGTGTTCCTTAGCCCGTTTGGCTGCAGGGACGTCGAGCACACACAAAAAGCATTTATTCAAATTTCTGCACACATGATCTTCAAATACTCCAAGCAGAGAAACTACGTGGGTACTCCTGTAAGAAGTTGTAAAGAATGCACCTTAAGGAAGTCTTGTGTCACTTCTGTTTCCTGATGTTCTAAGATCCTACAGGGCGACACTTCCAATAGCGCACAGATCTCGCTTTGCTTACTGACATGATTGTTCATCATGCTCCTGAAGTGAACACCAATTCCCAGCAGCACCAACAAACCGGGGCAAGCCAGTCTGATTTAGTGAGATCTGATTGGTTGTTCTTTAAGCACCATCAAATCAAACATGCAGTAGAAATTTGATTCATACTCATTTCACTTTTTGGATGAATTTACCCCCGGTTTTCAGTCATAAACTTAACTAAAATTAATGCTGCACACCTCTCAATCGGTTAACCAACGCAAAATCATACTGTACAGTACATATCTCTCTGTTACACACATGCACGTCTCTCCCACAACCAATAAACAAGTCATTACATTATAAAGGATTTAATGTGCATAATTCCCTGTTCTGAAAACCATGCTCGACAAAGCAGGTGTATTTTATATTTCACAAACTGAATTGTCAGGCAGCGTTTCTAATAGATAGGAAGGAAGATTTTAATGCCCCAGTCTAACGGGAGAAATTCCAGTCAAAAATTATCGGCATTTATAATTGAACTTAAAAACACAGACAGACAGGCTACATGAAGAGTGACATTGAGGCAATAGATTTAGACAATATTTAATTGAAAAGTAGGCTATTTCAAATAATTAAGTCCTGCCGATAGACTTCAGTGTTTGACATAAACAAACAATTAAATAAACGAACAAATATTACACGAGTCTATGCTGATAATTAAAGAATTTATTTCAGCATCAGGCCTACAAATTCTCAGGTAAAATAAAACAGAAGAAAAACGATTTGCAAGCAAACCATCAGCAGAATCAGCCAAAGATCTCAGATTCATACATCACAGATGCATTCGTAATCGTCATTAGACTGGCTTGGATTCAGAAAATGGTTTTTAAGAAAAAAATATAGAGAAATGCTGACATTTGTTATATACAGCCGTACTATGTAATTCAAATTTCTTAAGTGTTTTAGTATGCAATTTCTTATTTTAATTTAGTTAAAATATCACCACAGATGTACAATGTGTAACAGTGTAACCACATGCAGCATCCAGCAATTAGATGCTTGAACTGCAATTTCACTCCTGAACTGCATGTTGATAAATCAGTGCTTCCCAAAAACCATTGTCCTTGTGCTGCACCTTGATGCATATCGAATCTCTTCACAAACCTAAGAGGATCTCATACAGACCCCTGACCTCACTCTTGTGTTATCTGGATGTGTACGAATCTCTACACTCCAGGCAAATGCATAGGTTCCATAAAAACGCCTTTAATTTCATGACCCCAATGCAGTATGATTTATCTTCATTATAGAAAATCTCTGCTATGATCCTCACCTTCTTGTGATCAGACCTTTCCCTGCCTCTCAGAGAGACACAGGCCATTGCCTTTAAGACATCCTGTCGCTTTTTCTTTGTGTGCTGATGAACTAGCCTTGTAGCATCTGGAACTATAGTTCAATGAAGCCATCAAATGCCTGCCAATATTTTACGTAGATGAGACATGATTGATAAATCTTGCCTACCTCGAGTTTTCATCTGACGGGAAATATGGTGCCAAGTTCTGCTGTTACTGACATCTGACATAAATCAGCTGCAATTTCATCAGTCAGAGAGAGGCTGTCAGGCTTCCTCACTCCATCTGTTTTTGCGTAATGCTCAAAGTTTTGCATTGTGCACTTAAGACCTACGAGCAACGCCTGATCTTTATGGAACCACAGCATTCTTTCATTGTTCACTCCTTAATAAACAGGTCACATTATCTGCTGAGAAATTCCTGAGAAACATGGGTCATGGTCTTTGATGTTCCCATTTCTACACTCACCCAAAGGATTATTAGGAACACCTGTTCAATTTGTCATTAATGCAATTATCTAATCAACCAATCACATGGCAGTTGCTTCGATGCATTTAGGGGTGTGGTCCTGGTCAAGA
>JABFDZ020000039.1:25101776-25119707 GCA_019775955.2 Pollimyrus isidori | reverse complement strand
CCCCCCCCCCCCCCCCCCCCCCCCCCCCCCCCCCCCAACGATGGCCACTCCTGCCATTTTATACTCCTCTGCACGTCTAGCTCTTTTGAACCTGCCATTGACTTTACCAGAAGCCGTCACCATGGAAACAAAGAATTGCAAAAAATAAATAAAAATAAATAACTGCTTTTGAACCATTACATAGATCTAAGATGACCCACATAATAAGAAATAAATAATATGAATGCTATTTAGGTACGGTTATTGCCATACCTTTTTATGTTTCACTTTAACAGCACTGTAAACTAGTTTTCTACATGTGCAAAATGATGATCAACAACACTGTTTCAGCAGGCCTTTCCTTCACCACATCCTTCCCATGATCCCAGGTCACTGCCATTATCATATTCAGTCAGATCTTTCCCTCACCTGACTACAGATAATGCAGATTTTGATTTGGCGTAAAAACTCATCTGATGCCTGTAACAGGTGTGGAGGTTCTTTGAATAATTCACACTGAAAGGAAATGCAGTAAGTCGTCTTTCTCCCAGAAAAGGCAAGGCAGTCACAGAGATAAGATTAGTGTGGAGAAAGTGGGAGGGGACAGATCACCCCATCATGCAAAGATAAGCCGAGCATAAAATTCAATTAAAGCAACAACAGATTATTAATCTCAGAAAAGTAGCCCCGACAATGTTAACTTGCTTTATCCTGGACAGAAATAAATACAAACTTCAAACTGCTTTCAGAATGTTTGTGTGTGTGTGTGTGTGTGTGTGTGTGTGTGAACGGGGAGATCAGCCTCATCCTGCAGGTGCTATGCAATAGTACCAAGCTACTTATCTGTGAAGCCAACAGCTTCATGCCAATTCCATAAAAACAAAATATAACTATACAATTCATAGATCATGCTTATCACTTCACAGGCTGCTCTGTAGATAAAATCTGTCTATAGAGTTACACAACTATTAAACAGAAACTGGTGTGGAATCAATAAAAGGCAGAGGAATCGGGATGATCTGCTCGCCTGAAGCCTGGTTTCAGTTTGTGAAAAGACCCACTGCAATTCTCCTTTGCAGCTCTCAGCTCTCAGAGCTCACCTTCCATTACTTCACTCCACCCAGGCATCCGCTCACTCTGATCTGCTCATATATTTTACATTCATAGCCATGCTATGTTTGTTTTTACAGCTGTAAAATTAACCTAAAATTAACCATCACGCCAGTCCTACACTGTATCATCACTGAAAACCTGTAAAGCCTAATATGGCACTAAAAAAGCTTAACTTGGTTTCTTAAGTTTTTAGCAAATATAGTATGGAATGTAAGCTCTGAATTCACTTTAGACCTGCCTTCTCCGTCCATGTGGGCAATGGCTGTTTTTAAAGATGACCTGCACCACACTTTTTACCAAGGTAGCTATGGAGACCGATATTTGATAGACATGAACTAATGTGACAGTGAGGAACTGCAAACTGTTCCTTCAGCTAAGGATTATGTTAAAACCAATATGACAGAAGCATGTCAACCCATTTCTAGAAATTAGAGGCACATACCAGTACTAGACTGGCAACTCTGCGGATTCATGGCCTATTTCTTGTTAACATTAATTTGTTCAACATGAACAGCAATGATGAAAATCCAAAAGGAATCCCATATAAAATGCAAGGCCAATTATGTTGAGCAAAGAGAAGGCTTTTCCTACAAAGGTGATAATAGCTTTTTCATGTCTTTAATGAGGTGTATTTGGAACGCCTGAAGGATTTCTGCAAACTGATATAATAACCAGTACAAAGAGAGGTGTTTCAGATAGAGAACTACTTGCTTTAACGCCACCTATTCTACCCAACAGGATCCCAAAATTTCTGGCCTGTGAACAAAATAGTTTTGACTACTGTCCTTAATTGGTTGATTACTTCCCTTAAAATTATTTATAACTAAACATAAAGACTCAAGTATTGGGTTAGATATGTAAAACCGTATTCAATTATTTAAGGTGGGATATAATAATGTATTACCCATAGCCATGTTCTTCAACTTCAGTAGTAGATGTATGTTTCTATAGGATCGTGTACCAATGCTCATTAGTCTCAGGCTTTGCAGAAATCAGAGAAAGTAACACAGTCTAAAGTACTGTAAAGCAAAATTAATATTTGGTAATTCTCCTGGGTTTGACTTAACTAGATCGCCATCGTAATAATATCCTGCTCTATTTCTGCATTTCAAGGCACCATTTCCATTTGATAGCAACAGGTCAAACATTCTGTGCATAATTTTTTTTCTTGTGGAACATTAAAACTGGCAAGAGCCCAAAACAGAAAAAAACCTCCTGATTGGTCACGTATAAGTCGCCAAGCCCTAGGTCATTAAATTCTGAGTTTCATGCTGAAAACACACTCACTCCTGTTCTCCATTAAAAGTGCTTGGCATTACACCGCATTTCACTTTAATTTAATTCTGCTTCATACAACTTCTCTGCTATAACAGTCCTTTAAAAGTGAACAGAAGTTTGCAGTAATAATCTGTCACACTAATGAAAAGCACACAGGCCTACGTGATGTGTGGAAGATGTATTGTAGAAAAATACAAATATATCAAAAGTTTTGACAGTCAAACTTTGAGAACAATGACATGTCGCATCAATTAAAACGGTTTGGAAGACAGATGCGGATTCCCCATTTAGGCTGTGAATTGTACACAGAGCCTATGACAGGTTCTGCTGCAAAATCAGCTCCTACAGTATATCCCACACTATAGACAATACATACTTTTGAACTGTGCGATATGACGATATATACCGAGTGATGGAATAATGTCTATCGCTTCATATTATGTTCTGTCGTATATTTGGTGGTGGCACAAAACACACTGTATACGGCAACATTATTTCATTATTTGGATGACAATGTTGCGAGGTTACACACCATTATTGGACTTTATTATTTGCAATCCACAAATATGTACCATGTTCCACAGATTTTTAACTATCCAGAAAAATCTACATTTTTCCATTTGTGTTGTGTAAAATCATATCCACAAAAACAGACAGCAATTTCTACATGTGAAATGTGTTTTGCACTCTGCTTTGAGGATGGCATTACATTTCTAACTTCCCTGTCCTTTTTTGAAATATTTCTGTGTTCAGTCACATTGCATTTGCAATCCCACTACACTTGCTCACTTGCTATTTGCTGCAATGTGATGTCATGGATAAACCTAAATAATACAGACATGTTCTGTAAAGTGCGCTTTAAGCGTTAAACTATGGGGAACAACGTACACTACTGTATGCGATTTTAATATTGTGTTTCACATAGCATACATAGTATTGTGTCCATTCACCACCATTGACTTTAAGCAAGAGCTACTGAATGTGAAGTGCACATATACAACAAACACTGAAATATATTACAAATAGGCATGTAATGGTGAATAGCGGATTGGTTAAAAGTCGTTGTGATCGAGCTGATGAGGAAAAACGATCGCTATTTTAGGACTCTTTCACAGTACTTTAACAGAAAAGCTGGTGTAATACTACATTTGATTTCACGATGTCAGCTTGACATCAGATGTCACTGCGTATTCACCTTGACGCCGTATGTCGGTCTTTTGTTTCTGACCCAACGCGAGACGGTGAGCGAATCTGAAATTGCCTGGGTTGGTTCCGGTCTGCACCAATTGTTCCTGTGATGAGCTCCGGTTCCCCCCCACCACGACCCCAGTTTGGATTAAGCGGTCTGAGAAGATGGATAGACACACCGCCTGATCTTAAATTGGCAGGGCGGCAGCATTTTAGCTTCCTGGTAATCACAAAAACTGTGTGCAAACATTGTAAAAAGACCGACAGCGTACACAAACAGCACACTGAACATGCTTCAGCATGTCCACCGGCATTCACAGACCTTTGTGGGGATTTGGGGAAAAATGGTCCCAACAAATTCAACAAATTGGCAGGTTTTTAAATCACATTGTGGGGTACGTTTGGTCCCAACAATGTAAAATAAACATTGCCCACACACACCGAATATGCATATTTTTGATCAATTTAACACAAAAAAAAAAAAAAAAACAAACAATCTAATCTAGGCACAAAATTGTGGAATGACAACCACCCAGTAATGTTTGATGTAAACTGTACTAAACATTCCAAAGGCGGATTGCACAGATAAACCCTCCATTACTATCTTTTCTTTCAAAATGCTGCTATACCAAACTGTTACCGCATGATCCAGAAACACCTGCCGAAACAATTTTGAGTGCAGGCACTGTGACAGAGACAAATAATAACAGTGCAATAACACCTACATTTATCCAAGCTGCGGTCTCTCAACTCCAAAGAAAATCATGCTGGCATAACTGTCTGCTAACAAGCCTGTGCTTCTCTGTGTGCTTAGCTGTGCCCCATGCCTCTATCTCACCTGTAGCAGTCTGTGCTTAATTGTTTCCCTCTGCTCCTGTTGTATGGCTCACTGTGTCCCTGTCCACGTTACTGCATGTTAAAAAGTGTCCCTCTGCTCTCACTGCATGGTTAATATATTGTCCTCAAAATGTATGCTTATCTGTATCCCTGTACTTACACGGCAGAACTTCTCAAACAGACGAGCATTTCTTTATTTGTGACACTAGCCTAAAGAACTATTGAAGTATGAATTGCACAGTGCAGCAATGCTTTTATGCTTAAGCTCACCATAGATGGCACCTTATTTCACTTGCAAAAAACTAACACCACCATTTTCCAAAATTCATTACAATCACTGTTGTGTGGCAGAAGTTTTTGGGAGTTTAAAGGTCACATATCTAATTCCTGCCACACAGTAACAACAGCAAGTCCTGACATGTCTCGTAAAAGGCCAGAAAGTCAGCTAGTAATGTAGAGTAATTTCTACCTCCGCTTGCCATATTTAAATACCTACTAATGTAAACTTACTCCGGTGTACAAATGCAGGCATTTAAAGTTACTATAACACAGCCCTGCTGAATTCTCAAATCTAGTTTGTCAGGAAGATGGCAATGAATTTTGTATAACTGCCAGTCAGGTGAATGACAGTAGTAAGTCAAAGTGTTATTTAAATCAGCATATATGTTTAATAGTAGTTCTACTAACAATGGTATTTTTGGGACTTAAATCTAAAATACCATCCTCAGGTACAAACGTGGTAGGCAAATGTGTAATAAGCGAGGAGTAAAGGGGTGAAATGCAGCCCAAATTCCGCATTAAATGCAGGGGTGCCTGCCTGCCACTGCATGCTGCTCTCTTATTGGCAGTTAAAAAAAAAAGCACAATGAATGACTGCTTCTGCACTGACCCTTACTTATTGCAATAAATTGTGCTTTTTGGATAAAAAATACATAGAAGAGGTTTGAAGTGTCTTTTACATGTAGTATTTGTGCTTTCTTTGCTTTACTCAGTCAGTAATTTGGGTGAGGCACTTTACTTTTTTTAAAAGAAAGTATTTTCATTGTAATGAAATAAATTTCTAGAAGATGTATTCTAGGAAATGCCTTTTACACTTTCAAAATCTGCATCTAAAAATTATATAAAAGATTTCATTGGAAAAGGAACACTTTATGAGGCCTCCCACACCAATGTAAAGGCCACACACATGAAGATAATATCAAAAAGGCACCAGTAATGGGTTACAATAAAGCTCAGCACTGTTGTATTGCTCTTGTGATTTTCACTTGGACTACAAGTTAAAACTGATACAGGCCATTAGATTAATATTAAGCTTTCATTAGTAATATCTGGCAATGATGACAGTATTTCCAAATGCAGACCCTGTAAGAGACTTACCTTTTTAAGGGAGGGCATGAAGGACAGAGACGAACCTTGGAGATTAGTCACTCACAGAGAAAAGCCACTTATCCAATTAAGTAGGAAAATACAGCGAAAAAATAAATACATAAATAATCACAATTATGTTTTCCTAAGCATTAAATAAATCAAGAAGCAATTCATGCTGGTTTGGATGCAAAATTTCTTCGCAGGAAAATAATTGTTTTGCTATAATGTGCAGTGATAAACATATAAAAGAAATATACAGTGGCTGATGTGCCGTAACTGCACATACATTGACACATGATTCGAAAGCCAAGCTGGCCTACAGCTAAAATGTAAAACCCACAGCTTGATTAGCTCAGTTTTCATAGAGGCAGCAGCATTGGTTAGCACAACAATCATACCCTGGAAATCGTCCTCCCTTCTGAGACGCTACCCAGGAACTTGAATACACTGTGGCCTTCATTTATTTCTGCTGTCGGACATCCGAGTACAACCTACAATGACAGTCCTGCCATTTTGATGGATCATATATATTCTCCAACTTAATATTAGACATCCCAGAATTCCTCACAACTCATACCAGAATCGAATGTTTCTCTTGCTATCAGAGCTATCCTTGATGTAGACTGATAAATGTACACAAATGCATTAATATACCCTACACTTGGGGGTTCTACAGTAAAGGCAATAACTGGAATAACATTATGAATAATATTCTCAGTTCCTCAAGCGAGTGGAATATGGTGTCCCCGTTGACACAAAGAGTACTGCTGCTCATCTACTGCTAATGAAACTCATAGTTTATATAACATTAAAGAAAGGAAATTAAATTTAGAATTGTTACTGAAGCAATGTATATTCTTGCATGACGATACGTTATGTAACAGTTTGCCCTCCATTTTGTAAGTATATTGCATTAAGCTGTGTTTATTAAGATCAGTTACGTTTTACAGGTACGGTTGGAGTGAAAATCTTTTCATTGTAAGGAAGCACTCAGTATCCACGGCACATTCATGTTAATCATCCATAGTACAACTGCTGTACATGCTGAAGCAAAGAATGAAAATGTAATTCTTTCTCCCGGCTGCCACCGTTATTGTGAAGCAATGACTGTCATCTGTAAGATTATTCAAATTTATGTGGCAAACATGAGTCAAACTGAAATATTAAATAATTTTGATTGCTGGGGGGAGGGGGTTAGTCATCAGCATGAGTAATATTCAAGAAAATATATAGCAGGCACACAGCATGTAGGCAAGGCTGGGAAAGCTGTTAGTTTGCTATTCAGTGGAAGCAGGATGCGTTAGGTGGTGAATGTTCACCTGTTTAAATTAAATACACGTTCGGTCAATTTTACCATGGTTACAAGACTTCAGAATAAGCCTCTGAGCAGTTGGACTGAGACTTTGCCGGGGATCTGTAAAAATCATTGAACAGAAGATGCAACAATCAAGCGATGTGTTTTTCTTACAGTGCATTGTGCCTTTTTGCAAGCACTTTCAAGTTGAACTGCATATATTACCGCTGACGCACAAGGCTTTTGATAATGACTAAAAATAGCGCTCCATTAAGAGAGACTACGAAGGCCAAGCAACTGAAACATACATGTGCGTCTGACCAGTGGACTGCTGCTTCACTCACATCCTCAGTTAAAACTAGTACTGACGCTAGACAAATGAAGTATTCATGCGACATTCATTATAATTGTTGGGGTGTGAATAGTACCGATGCTATTCACAATGAAGCACATACTTCACACAATGTGAAGGAGAGGCAAGCATCTTCATCAAAAGAGATGATGACAGCGGAGGACTCACCTCTTGGCTTGGGTGCCCTCTTCCGCCTGTCCCTGAATGCAGCTCCGGACTGCAAGGCCTCCAGCAGGCTGTCCATCACTCCTGTCTCATCATTTTCTATAGGGCCAGAAAACAAAGTTCAGGAAAAACATACATAGAAATATATGGAAATATGATTCGCCATTATAGTGTACTTTCAAAATTTCTATATGTTGAAATCTAATGTGAGAATGCACAGTCACTCTGTCAAATATAAAAAGGCCCAGGACTGTATCCCAAATTCAAATCCAGTTTCGAATGAGAAATCTGTTTATGTGGTGACAATTCAATAAAGTGAACTGAATTTCGACCAAGTAATCTTGGACCATTGCATTGTACACAGAATAGTCTTGTGTCCTTACAAGGTCAATATGCCTGCATTCAGGTCTGACTCCTCTCAGACTCACACTGTATTACCTTAATGTCCCTTTAATGCTTTTAGGAATGAGATTCACACAAGAAATTCATTTTCATGGAGCACAGCAAATCAATAAATTTGAACATCCATTCCCGCAACTATTTTTTCCCAAGTTCAAAGCCACAATATTTCAAGTAAAACTGTATAAAATGCTTGATCAAAAAATAAACAGAATACCTGCATGATTGAAAGTTAGCAAAGGAAAAAAAAAGGAATTCAAGTTACTCTTTTACCTTAAGGCAAGTTGTTTCTTTAGTTTGAGAGTAAATTAGTAAATTGGTGGTTGTTATTACAACCGTACACCATACTCTCTGCAACCCAGACCAGGATAAGAAGTTAGAAGATGGATGGATCCACCCCCAGCACGAACCATCTTAGGTTTATTCACTAGAATAATAAGCCCCACTGTCAGACTATTGTGTTGATTGTGTCATTGTTAATACACTACAAAAATCCTTCCTTGAAAGGAGAGAAAATCAATGAGTGACAATACTATAGAACAATCAGTTGTTTCTTTTACATTGTCAAGCTATTGCAGTATAACACATAATGAGGGAAAAAGTGATTTAGCACACACTTGGCAGTGTCCCAAGAGCAATAAATACTTAAATGTAATCTGGATGTTTTTAGAAAATGTCGTTGCTGAAAAAAATGCACTAAATACTGACATCAGAAACACTCATATAATCTCTGAGTATTTTTATGACAAACAAAACATTTATACAAGTGAGATTTACACAATGTTAGGGTAATATGTTCTGATTCACATGACAATCATACTGTATATAATGCCACTACTAAATATTCACAGTAATAATTTTCCCTATTACTTATCACAGAAAAAATGCAGCACATAACCCTTTAGCTCAGTGTGATGTAGTTTCGTAATTTGCAAGTTGTTGTCTAAAGTGTGCCATATAAACAAATGAAGGGGGTAAACCAGAAGACACACAGAAGCCTGACTGCCACACACAATACTGACAAAGGGGGCAAACACCACATATTTAGCTGAACGTATAAAGGACTGACATGTGATGCAATATAAAATATTTCAAGAGATATGCAACTTATTTTTGAATGAATAGTAATTGTTGGAGAAAGTGATCAACTTCCCCCCAACTACTGACCCTCAAAGGATGAGACACGCGCTGTTTTACTTGCAAGGGTAACCACACCGTCTGCAGTGCGAGCTACAAAGGTGTCGCTCCTCAACAGGGTTTACTTATACTGTAGAGGAAAAATGCTAATCAGGTTACATTTGGAATGGAATGGGATTCATAGATTGCAGAGGAGAGTGAGAAGCAGGAATGTGCAGCGTGGGGGGTGGGGGGGGTTGGGCTTGTGTCTGCTGCACAAGATAGAAAATTACTATTAAGTACTTACACAATTGCTACTGGTACATGGAACGAACAAATTATACAACTTAAGAATACACATGAATGATAATATGTACAATTTCAACTTAACAGTAATATATAGTATGAGCCTGTTACATGTAATAGTAATCTGCATGAGCCTATTACACGTAAAGTGGAGATCTGCCATGCATATTTTCAATGGTTTAAATCATATAATGTTCCACACTAACAAAGTGGTGTGAAATTATTTTTTACCCATGGTTTGTGTTCGGCTCAATACGACATTGTATGGTCATGCTCATAAGTGTTGATCATTTGGAAACAAACTTTTACAATAAAACAATTGGTAGGAGCGTTTACGTTTTGAGACAAACGACATATAAAAGTAATGTACAGGAATATTAATGACACAGTATGTACTTACACCAACAAAAATCATTTATGATTTTTGTGTGATTTTTTAAAATGTGAATTTATTTTTTCTTTTATTGTATTGATTTAAGTAAAAAAAAAAATTGGTATCGCGACAAAACTAACAAATACTAATACTGGAATCTGAAATGCTTCACTTGAAGTACTTCAGCATAGAGAATCAAGGAAATGTGTACTACAATGAAAATAAGAAAAAAATAAGTGATTCTCCTGTTGCCTGAGGAAAACCAGGGAGATCAGTAGAATGCCAAGGGGACATAACTTTGCATCGGGTTAATCAATCAAAGATACGTTATTTAGGGTATTTTGGCACTGAGGAAACCTGGTGGGTTTGGGACATGTTCATGGGGGCAAACTCAAACATCCACCTGGAAGAAATACATACTTTATGTCACTGCTGTTAAAACTTATTCCTCGAAAGGTGTCTTTCTTTATGCACACACATATGATGTTTTTGTTAAAACAAAACAGCTTAGTTAAAAGTAAAGTCAAGTAATTTCTTGTGCGTAGCAATATTCTGAAATTCTGCAATGATAAGATTTTTTTAAGATTCAGACAACGTCAGCTTTATTATTTCCATCAATTAAAAAAATAATTTTAATATATAGATCATTTTAACAAGTATAACTGGTTCATAATGTTGACACTTTTTTTTCCTATTGAAAGCATTAACTTTTGAAGAGATACAAGATAGATGCATTTTGTTCCTCACTGCTATTCTAGTGCTTTTTTTTTTTTTACTTAAAAGGTTAAACGTACCAAACATTTCACTTTGTGTGATGCAGGTTTTACTACAAAGAGAGACAACAACAGATACTGGGAACAACTGCCCACCACTATTCTTATATATCCTTGGTTTTACGTGTTATCTGCTGTGAATAATTAGTAGTTCATTGTGATTTTGCCTGCTGCTAGATTAAACTTTAAAACAATTTTTAAAAACATTTCAAGACAGTTCTCAAGACCCAGTTAAAAAATGCAAGTGAAGGGTTACATATCTATTTATGGTGAATAAAACATGAAAAAGCAATTTCTTAAATTAGAAATGTAGTCACACTTCAAAAGATTATCCATGTAACAGATGTTAACACATAATGTGCCATTTATAATTAGCCTCTTTTAAGGCAGTGCTGAGACCTACTTCCTAATCTGCATTTTAAAAAAGTGTTCTTGAACTTGACTGTATGGCTGATTTGGCATTAATGGCAGTGTTTGAGGGTGAGGAGGATGCACATAGGGAATTTTCCACAGTGTGGCCCCCAGGACCTCAGCAGAGGACTTCAGGATTCCCCTCAGTGAACACTTGATTCAAGGCAATGTACACTGAACAATGCCAAGGCGATATCGACAGGGCATTCAACACACAACTGATGTCCTGCTTTCGCATTCAGTTTGGTTTTGTGCCGCACTGAAAAGGTCTACACTGTCTCTCTCCGGATAACCAAACAAACATTGTTTTCTACATAACGGAGGAGTTTGCACCCTGTGCGTGGAGCTGCGTGTTCTTGTTGTGGGGCTTCCTCTGTGTTCTCTGGTAATGCTAAGGTGAACTGGAGTTGCCGAATTTTCCATAGGTGTGCATGTGTGAGTGACTGGTGTGTGACTGTGCCCTGTGAATGGTTGGCACCCCGTTCTGAGTTATTCCCTGCCTTGTATGTGTGAGTGACTGGTGTGTGACTGTGCCCTGTGAATGGTTGGCACCCCATTCTGGGTTATTCCCTGCCTTGTATGTGTGAGTGACTGGTGTGTGACTGTGCCCTGTGATAAGTTGGCACCCCATTCTGGGTTAATTCCCTGCCTTGTATATGTGAATGACTGGTGTGTGAGTGTGCCCTGTGATGGGTTGGCACCCCATTCTGGGTTATTCCCTGCCTTGTATGTACAGTATGAGTGACTGGTGTGTGACTGTGCCCTGTGTTGGGTTTGTGCCCCATCCCGCGTATCAGAAAATAGATGGATGGATAATAATGTAATGTGTTATAATAATTGAAACGTGTATTAAAACAATTCATGTAACTTTCTGATGTGACACACACCAAAATTACAGAAATGACAGATATCCTTGGTAGTCATAAAGAATGTGGAAGACCAGAATTATGATTAGAACTAATTGCCATGAAATACATTTGCAGAAAAAAAAAGCACAGGACTTCTGAGAAGTAACAAGGAGGAAGTATGGGGGTAATGTCCCTTTGAAGATAACACGAGCGAACGAAGCTTTGATGTTCTAAGTGTCGCTCGTTCGACTTCTGCCTTGTAATATTTGAAGGAGCTGCGACTGTGGCTTTCAATAAAGTGAGGTACATAGAACCTTTTGCTTTTTAAAGAACCTCAAGAACACACACGGTTGACAAATGGGTGAACATTTAGCAAAACGTGGA
The DNA here is from genome assembly GCA_019775955.2 of Pollimyrus isidori. Lineage (NCBI taxonomy): Eukaryota > Metazoa > Chordata > Actinopteri > Osteoglossiformes > Mormyridae > Pollimyrus > Pollimyrus isidori. The sequence continues at coordinate 25,107,523 of JABFDZ020000039.1, read as the reverse complement.
TGCAGGCTTTTTGCTTAACACAGCTGGTTACACAGCCGATAATGAAAACATAGGTGTTTTATCAATGGAGAATGCCTTTTCAGCAGCCGAACAACCTTAAGAGGGTCTGCTTATGTGTGTAATCTGTTGCTCCTTTATCTATATAATTCATATTTATTTATATATTTATTTATACATACATAATTTTCTTTTTTTTATCTACTTCAGTAAACTTTCCCTGTCAGCTCCGGCTTTGTGGTGCTATAATCTAAAACGGTGAATAAAGATTATACCTCAAGTAACAAGAGGAGCTTAATCCAAAGCTGCACTTGGCAAAATAAAAGTGTTGGCACAATAAAGCATCCAGACTAACATCTTGCTTGCTAAACTGCTGGACACGACAGGGGGAAAAAAAAACATTTGTTTTATTATGCCTACCCAGAGAGTTAAGGCATCACATTTGTCTTATGGAATAAAATTATATATGAATCTTTATGCTGACAGAGTAATACCACAAGTGTCATCACAGGAGAGCACTGTTCTCAAAACAAGAGTTAAAAATCTGTTCAACTCATATATGGCTTGATGTAAATATATAGTTAGAAAAAAGTCCAGAGCCATTACAAAATGGATGCCTACAAAATATTTAAGTGTTCACAAATAAATAAGAACACGCAATCAATTATCGTACAGTAAATTCCAAGAAGTTTATGCAAGTGGCACCTTTGTTCTTGCATTTAAACCTGTTTGAGTCTCAGCTTATTTTAGTCTGAGTAAAAGAAAAAAAAGTAAATACACAAAAGATATCGAGAATCCGGACTTCAGAGGAATCTGGCATTTTGGAGGAAAACATGCTGCACGGATCCCCATCATGATGCAGTTTTATTTCAGGCATCATTTCCTTTGCTCCTTCTTCCTTCTTAAAGACAGATTTGCTAAGAATTCTATATTCATACAGGGTTCAGAATGATCCACATGGATATTGCATTTATAGTTTTTCTTGATATATTTGTCCTCGCACACAAACATGAAATTGGCTCTTGGTTACAAGCCAACCATATACAGTATAATTCATCAGAGTCAAGGATCATTTTCAGTTTTACATAAGTAGTACTTTAGTAGTAACAGATAAGTTACTTGTGCCCACCCAAGTAAAATTTTACCAAAATGTTCTCTTTGATTGGACTTACAGTAGTTACAAGCTCATGAAAAAGCAAAGACGACACTCACTCAAATACTTTCCTCATTCCAACTGTAAAAAGCGTCATGTAAATTTAAGTTACTGAAGGAATTGATTCATTCAAATGCATGTAAACTAATTCAAATGAATTTGAAGTAAACGGCACCACTACCAAAGCAATGCAACATATTCACAATTCAGTAGGAATGCCAAGATCCACACGTCTGCGGCAGCTCTAACTGCTCTCTTCTCCTGCAGCTTGAATGTGAAGATTGTATCGGGTAACACATCTCAATATGAATAAAATCAAAAGCAGCCAAGCCCTATAAAGCAGTAATGAGTAAGGGGGGAGGGGGTGTTTTGTGCCTACTGGCATTTATAAGATAAGTTACGCCAACACATATTAGCTAGTTGAGCAACTTACCTTCGACATTTTACATTGCGACTATGATTGGCAAAGACCACATCATTGTTCTGAAAGGACCAGGTTGTTGTACTCTTATACTAGTTCCAAGTCATCAGACCACTGCTTATGTGGTACTCTGAAATATTATATACTATGTCCTATTTTAAGTGACATTAAAAAATTTCACTGCTGAAATTTCCTAAGCTCAGGGAGGGATGAGGTCACACCCAGAATATACCCAGCACAATGAATGTTTCACAACTGTTCCACCAGTTCTGTGAACTTGATAGATATTAAGATATTACTTAAGAACTAGGGCTAACCTTGAGATGATGTACTGAAGATTAGGAAGAGGTGAAAAAAGAAACAAATCTCTCCATTCAAACCTGTGATTACTTCGTCTTTACTGTCTGTCAACTGATACAAGGCCGAACGGGTGCAACAGAAAAGCCTTGAATGTGTCCTGAAAGACAAGCTCATTAGAGATGGGCTCTTCATATTAGTAGCTGAATGACAACCCTCCATCCACAAAATATTTTGGCCTTATCACAAATAAATTAACATCCAAGAGGATTATAAGATCCAAATAAAGAAGGGCAGCGTTATATTATATTCCCTCTCCAGTGGAGCTGTATTAGGTGTTTGGAGCAGACCTTGCATCAAAAAAGGCTGGTAAAAAATACAGAAAATCACAAATTGTGTAAATACAACAGATAAAGTGTGTAATTGTTGGATTGCGTTCTTTTGATTAGGCCATACTATATACCTACTGAAAACCATTAATACCACAAAGTTTGGGATCCATTTAAATGTTTTGTTTATTTGAATTACATCACTGATGAATGAATAAGCATCAAAAAAAAAAAAAACCCTTGATGACTGAAGGGAAAAAACACACCGCAGAGACGTATTACCTGAGACATGCTGATGTCTCCAGAAGGTAATTATAATTAATTCTAAACTTTTGCTGGATAGTAAAAGGTCTGTTGTCCTAAAATAGTTTTAATGAAGGTTACTGATGAGTGTCTGTAAATGTGTCTTGAATTTCTTCTTGATCTTAAGTGCTACACTAAGCGCATTTAATCTCTCAGTTTTTTTGGAAATGCATGCCCTGAGAATTGTGTTCAGAGAAATTCAGGGTATTTTCAGATACAGACAATCTGCTGTTGTATAATATACAGAGTTTCACAAGATTTTTACTCAAAGTCATAAAATCATGCCACCGACATTAGGTTGTTAGACAGGCATAGTTCCAGCTACTAATTTAACCATAGTCAGCCAATAACCTGCAACAACTTGTGGACTGAGGTCACAAGCTGATTGGAGTAAATCTATTTCAGAAGATGGAACCATTCAGGATGCTTCTTCAGCAAGAAGGCTATGAGGCCCTAAATATGGTAACAGCAGATAGGTAGCAGTATGCATGTGACTGGCTGAGGAAATGGAACTTTTGACCAGGAAAGTACCTGCTCAATTCTGAGGAGGGACACGTCTCTGTCTGATAAATACTGTACTAAATATCAAATACAGTAAAACCTTGGATTGCGAGTAACTTGGTTTGCCAGTGTTTTGCAAAACATGCAAAATTTTAAATAAATAACTTGATAAACGAGCAAGGTCTTCAATATGAGTATTACATATACACTTTGTCTGCCTAGTGTTACATGATCACATCTGAGCCAGCAGTGGTTCTCTCTCTCACTGCGGGATTGTGGGTAATCGTCTCGCATGCTCGGTTTCAGCCAGCGTGCCTCACTCGTATAGCCAAAATTTAGTAGGAAGGCACCCCCCGAATAAGGGCGTAGCAGTGCGAGCGATGAATCTGTTTAACGAAATGCAATGCCCACATTTCCACGAAATTGAAAAGGAGGCAAAAGTGGCTGTCATTGGATAGGTTCCACGTTAAAGTTGCACCAAAAGTAAAAGACTCCAGTGAGCCAACAGATAGCAGTGATTTCGTTATAGTGAAAGTTGTCCTACAAAATAATCCTCTTCTCCTCTCTGGTCTCCCGCACACCATCCATTTTTTATATGAATATTATTCGGGTTGGAGTTTGCATTATTTCTAATGGGAAAATTCACTTTGATATACGAGTGCTTTGGATTACGAGCACGTCCTCTGGATAGGACAGTATAATTTAGAATGCATATTCCATCCATCCATTTAGAAGTCGTCAGGGTTACAGGGAGGCTTCTAGGCTATGCCAGGCAGCATAAGGCACAAGGCTGGGCTACATCCTCCAAGGAATCATCGGTCCGTTGCCAGGCATGTACACACAAAGAATAAGACATACAAATGCTCTTTGGGCAATGTAGAGATGCCAATTAGCCTAATTACATGTCTTTAAACAGGAGGAGGAAATCAGTGCCCAGAGGTAACAGCAAAGGGAGAACATGCAAACTGCACATAAACGAAGGTGGATTCAAACCACCGACCCTGAAGATGCAAAGCCAGTGCGCTGCTCATTGAGCCACCATGCCGAGAGGAAATGTTCCTCACTGCAGAAAGTGGGCAGTATCTTTTTAAAAGGTATCGCTTTAACCCTGACGGGCGGAGGGCTCTGTTCTGCACCCATACCTGTGTTCACCTCCAGAAGCCTCTTCTTCTGCTGCTGCTGCCTCTGGCGCTTCTCCAGCTCTGCTTGCTCCTTGGCCAGTCTGGCACGGAGCTGCTTCTCTTCAGCCTCCCTCATCTTTACGTTCTCCTTCACCGCTTGCTGCAGAAGCCCAAAAGATCAGGCACTCAAAGCAGGAAAATTACACCCAGGCCACAAGCCTGGGGAATTAAAGGTAACAGCATATTTACTGACCCTACAGTCGTTTTCCATAACTGCACAGAAAAGGGACTTCATTAGTTAGGAAATAAATGTGTTAAGAAAATCTGAGGTGTCCTATTATTCTACCACTTGTAGCTGGAGAGACCCTAAAAATCTATAAATTCTATTTTCTAAGAAGAATGGTAGTTTGATGAGTGTCAAAACACTTGGGTAACCAGAAAACACAAAATACATATTTTCTTCATTAAAAACAAAGCAAAAATGTACTTTCCAAATCATACCGATTTCAGATTTTTTCACAATAACCTTTGGTAACTATCCATTTTTATTATATAAATTAATTACTATATATAGTTATTAATTTATATAATAAAAATTGATAGTTACATTATTGATAGTTATATGTATATCCATTTGCATGAACGCACAAGTGCCGAAAATTTATGCAAGGGCCACAAATCTGCAGCTTGCTAAATGGTGTATATGGACACAAGCCAGACAACTTTGGGACCAAAGAGTCTTCAAGGACTTCAGCGCTAATACCATTTTTCATTATGTTTGTAAAAGTTTCTGTCTGTAATGTGAGATGTTCAAAAGCGAGGGGGTGACAATGCGGGAGAGGGGGCGGAAATAAAGAGCGTTTGTTACGAGAGAGAAAGGTACGGGCTCCCAGTCTGATGCATGAGCAATTCAGCTATGCAGATTGTATATATGCAGCATGTGAACCACCACTTACAACTCAAACACAGGGGTTGCGTGTGTGTAAAATTATACATTTAGCTGTAAAAATCTGGAATCAACAACAGTGGCAGATGATTTTGGACCTAATTCTTGAATTCAATATTTCCTTATTAGATTTAAAAGTCTTATTATTTATTGTTATTATTATTATTATTACTATATTGTTGCCATGATCTTCATTGTATCTGCGGCTAAAGACTGAATACAGAAGGTAAAAGCAGTCTTGAAAATATCTTAGCTGTAACATCTTATTGTTGTTAGAACACTACCAAGATGCTTTAGTGAACATAAATTATTCTATACATATACACTAGTTATTATGACAGAAAGTAGAAACAAGTCTCTGCAATGCTGTAGCAATTACACTTCCCTGGTGCCTTTATGTCTTACAAGCAGTTAGCACTGAATTAAAGTGGCTTATTTGCACATTGGCCTTCAAGCTGATCACAACCACACAGATGAGCACTAAGATGAGGGAGGCTGAAGAGAAGCTGCCACACCCAGGACATGGCGAAATTCCTGGGGACTGCGGCTGGTGACCCCCCCAGGCAGACAGACAGTCCAGTCCCACCCTCCAGAAATGACCATCCATCTGCTACAGCCTGGTGTTACATGGGTGGGGGGGGGGGGGGGGGGGGGGGGGGGGGGGGGGGGGGGGGGGGGG
>JABFDZ020000039.1:25057696-25069636 GCA_019775955.2 Pollimyrus isidori | reverse complement strand
CGTTATTGCTGATCAATTTGGGAGAAATATTTTATAACTATAATTCTGACATATTGCAATATTTAGATAATGATTTCATATATATATATATATATATATATATATATATATATATATAAATAATTTTTAAATCAAGCTTCAGTTCAATATTCAGTGTGTAATAGACTTACAACATACAACACAGATGCCATCAACAAATTAACTAGTCTATATTCTAATGCAAGAATGAGAACTTAAAGATATGAACTGTAACATCCGACATGTATTTATTATAATTTTTTTAATTAACAGTGAACCAACAAACAAACAGGGATGCATGTGACTGGTATACAAGCACGCATTCACCTTTAAAAGTTATACGAGTGGCAGCCGATTGTTGTGGGAGCAAATGTGTTTGTATTTTATGCGCATTTGTGCTGATATGATAAGAAATTACTGCTAAACTTAAACAGCTGAACACAATCACAAATTGGCTTTATACAAATATAAAATAAATGTATAAGATTCTTATGAAATTTCCAAAAACTGAAGGATTTAGTTTTTAGGTCCTTGAGCACAAAATAAATGGTAATAATAATAATAAAAAAACAGATCAATGTCATACAATTTATAATATAAAGGAAGACAGTTTTCAACTATGAAGCACTGATTTTTCCCCTGAAACAATGCACTTTGAAATGCAGTGCAGACCCCCCCAAAGCCAGCACGAAGGTCACCTACCACCACGCCGAACTGCTCTGGCTCCGACAGGCTGCTGTACTCGCACTTGTATTTGGCCAAAGCATTGAGCTGCTCCTGTTCTGGAAGATGCTTCACCAGGTTCTGTGTACAGACACGGCAAAGAAAACACCGCGGCAGAAATCAATTTATGTTCCTACTCTTTGTTTAAACTGTGATAAAAAAAAAAAAAAATGCAACTACAGCAAAACTCTTTATACTGTGAGTGGGTTGGGGTCAAGGCCTTTTAAGCACTTTAGCTGATGTTCTGGGATTTGGGACTAACAGTACTGATGGTGTGGGCTCACACACTTACTACTGCACAGATTGATATACCTGTTACAAACAATTATTAAAATTATTGATTTAGAAAATAATTAACGAAAAATTAAATTAATGCTATCAGTAAGTGTTCACAAATGGTGCTTTTCCATTGGCATAAAGGAATTGGGCTTTACCAAACCTGTACCATGAAGAGACTAGTTACAGCATGGTAAAGCTGTTGCCAGGTTTGAAGAGCCTCAGTGACGTAAAACCCGAAGAGACACCTATTTATTGTTCCCATGACGTAAATCATGATTTACTGTGTGCTAATTTTCACTAGTAACATCTGTGAGAATCACCATGTTATGTTAGCATCAAACGCTAGCAGATTTTCCGTTCGGCCGTTATGTAGTACTTTGTTAAAGGTACCATGGAATGAAAATTTGACTGAGAAATCAACATATATGTTCCGTCTTGGGAGCTTGAGTACACGGTTTCCACAAGTGCACCTGGTGACAAATAGTATATATTGACAGCCATTCAGTCTGGTCAGGTTAGGGAACATGCACTGGTACAGAGCATTCTCGCAAACGCAACACGAAAAACAGACCTCAGGATCCCAGCTGGCGAGCCCCCAGGCAGACGCCCCATCCACTCCTCCCCTTCAGAAAGGACCATCTATCTGTCACAGCCAGGTGTTACTTGGGCATCCCCCCTAGGACTGGTCTATTCACTCTGGTCCTCAGCAATGATCCTGAAGGTCATATGTTGAGTATGGCGACTCACTGTATCACTGCATCCTCCCAAACCTGACCTGACTGAAAGGCTGCCAGGGTACATTTTCCCTCGCCAGGTGTACATGTGGAAACTGCTCTTAATGGACAATCATTGATGTAAGGTTATTGTGACGGCTGTGCGCATGTACAGGAATCAATAGCTTCTGTGACATTATTTATCTTTATTACACACACACAAAATATTTAATTAGGCCATCAGAAAAATACGTAATGTACTGTTTCACCTCACCAATGTTGTTTAAAGCGTTTTTTCAGGCATTTTCAGAGTTCAGTCTGAGTATCTTCCAAGAAAGTATACGCAAATGGCAGATTCTTAAAATTGGAGATGCACTTATCCCGTATTCAGATCAGTATCAGCGCCGATCCAGACTGATTTGATGCCTTGGATTTTGGCCGTACACGACCAATCCACGTCCAACACTTACTTTTGGCAGTCTTGAAAAAGATAGCTCCTACATTGTGTTAAATTCATCTGCACAATCAATAGTACAACTCTTTCCCATTTTCGCGTTATTGCGGCATTCAAGCTGAACGCTAACGCCACCAGTCACTTTTTTCGTTACTCAGTAGGTGTGAGCACAGTGACTTCCACCTGCTATGATGTAAGGACATCGGAGAAGAGGGTGGCGATCTGGAAGTATGTTACGCTTTTAACATCTCGAAGCACAGCGATTTGCAATCTTTATAAAAACAGAGGTTTGAGTGATGGGAGTAGCGTCTCATGAAAGATCCCACTGAACAAAGTGCACGCAGATGTGTGAGACACCAGGAGTGATATGATAAAAGAAGTGCGTGTTTTAGGAGTGACTAGCTATGGCAGCTTTGTGCGCCTGCTGCAGCTTGTGATATGAAGGGCTGCTAATCGCAATGAAGTGTAAAATTCCCCACTCGCCACTTGCGTATCCTCGCTTGGAAGATATTCAAACTGAACTGAAAATGCCTCAAAAACTCTTATGTGCAAAATGTACAAAAAAGATGTACAAACAAATACATTATATATGTTTCTAATAACCTAATTCGATTTTTTGCATACATGAACATTAATGCTATCAGTAAGTGTTGTCACATCTGTATTTATATATTAACATTGTACGCTAGAAATTTACATTAAGTATATTAAAATATTATTTCATATTTTATTATTTTATAAATTATTAAAGTAAAAAGAGCTCTTGAATTGGAATCTGTATCAGTATTGGAAGTAGTTTATTGGAATTGGATCCGAGATAAAAGAATGTGGATAGACCCTACTAAAAAAAATCCCCCCCCCCCGAAATTTTTATCCCACTGCCAACAGCATAATTTTCACTTTGTTGCGATAGTAGCCCCTTGTGCATCATAAGCTGTAGCAAGTGCGCCCAAGCTAGCTCCTCCCAAATCATCGCTGCAGCTCTAGTAAATACATAAACCAGTATTATCAAATATTATGTACTGTACATAATTGTATACACTACATACAAGTGGCAGCGTAGTAGGTTTTGTTTACACCAGAATCACCACAATCACGTGTATGTGTATCACACTACATCATCACTAAGTACTAGGAATTTTTCAGCTCCGTTATAATCTTATGGGACCATCATCATAAATGTGATGGGGCACATGATTGAAGAGATCTTGCTTCTATGTGAGCCTTCACAGTGACTGACTATAAACCAACCTATTAGAGCAGAGCTTATCAACATATTAATGAGTCCACCATGAAAGGAAAAACTGCCTGTTTCATTTTAAGACTAAATCATAGAGTTGTAAATGGGCCACTAAAATTGCTCCAGGGTATTTTTACCTATTACCTATTAGACTCCGGCGAACACTTTACTGAAAAATGCATTCTATGGTACCCTGAGAAGCAACTCTTCCCAGTTTGGCTTGGGTACAGCTCGGTTCTTGGTGATGGGTGAAAAGTGCTCAAAGTTTAACAAACTAGCATAGGCTCCGGAAATGTTTCCTTCGTAAAATACAACAATTCTGTAATATGTTTCATTGGTATCAGACATATGAATCATGTATAGCATAAATCTGAATCCTAAAATGGAATGCATCAACATCAATATTATATATTACAGTAAATTTTGCATTAATGATATTATATTAATATTGAATGTGTGTGTGCATATGTATATATCCCCTGCACTCAAGTTGATGCGTTGTAGCGTTCCCAAACTATTTAACATCAAATTATTGCAGGCTTCAAGAATATAATCCCGAAGAATAATTATGGAAACTAAACAAAAACGTATCCTTCAACTGACTTTTGGAACATTTCGATTTTTAATGTAGCACCTTGCCATGCCAGTTTATACCAGTAAGCTTTCAAAGTCAGACAATGGAACGTTAGGTAGGCCTGATGGTGTATGGCAAAGCCAGGGTTCTTTAATTGATCACAAAACCCCATGAACCAGGTCTGATGCGTACGCTTACTGCATGGCTGAATCGCACGCAGATAATGGTCCAGGCCACAGAATCAAGCAAACTGAACCCATTGCTTTTAAATTAGCTCAGATACAAAGGTTGACTCATTTAGATTTTACAAGGCTATAGGTTTCATGGGAGGTATCAAAAGGGCAAGGATAACTTATTTATGGGTGAGATGCTTAATAAATGAAAGCTGATAAGATCCTCATGCAGCCTGTTTTCTCAAACCTCTGTTCTAACATGAGGTAGGGATGCACCAACGTGGGTTTTCCTCAGTGCAGATTGATGCAGATACAGCAGATTTCATTATGAGATTTGATATTATTAGCATTGGGTAGAATTAAAACTGCCTTCTTCAATAGCCATTCGGACTCATAAATCAAGTGTGAGCATGAGCTTAGTTGTTGAGTGGAGAAAGCAGAACCGATTTAACATCCTACAAAGTGAAATGAGAGAATAATGCAAAGCACACAGAACACTACTTTTAATTTAAAGAAAGTTGAATATGGTAAAGGGTAACACACAGTAACCCCAGAACATCTGATAAAGAAAATGAATGCTGCAACCTGTTCTGGGAATTTTGCATGATTGTGATCAAATTTTCTGTTTTGTAAAATAAAGATAATACCAAAGACAATACAAGTCCTACTACTGAGATAAAGATAATAATAGGCTGTTACACAATTTTGAAAAACACAATATCATGTACCTGGTCATAACCTGTAATGGGATAAATTTGTTTAAAATGATCCTATTGGGGGTACCCACCGGCTGACGCCTGTACTCGATTGGCTTGCAGTTTAAAACTTATGAATAGGAATCTGTTTTTATTATCTGTAACTTCTGTAACTTCATTTATTGATTTATTTACTCTATTTACCAATGTATTTATCCATCCATCCATCTTCAGACTGCGGTTACCATGCTTGCCAGAACTATATTAATCTTTCAATACAATAAACAAAAATTGCTACAACCGTTGTATATACACCTACCTGTACCATGGACTCGGTTAAATTCTCCTCATCAACCTCCAGTATAATTCTCTTTATCTCTTGATATGGTAATCGAAAGGAGCCCAAAAAGATAGCTAAAAAGAAAAGAATAGAGTGAACAACTATCCTGTGTCTGTCACAGGATAAATTGAATTGTTACATATGCAACGCATGACAAGCCACTTAATTTCACGATTTGACTGAACTTCTGAAGTCAAGCAAAAAATACCCATCAAAGATACATAAGGTTATAAAAATGTTATGTACTAAATGAGAAACATTTGGGATTTTTAAAATGCCTGTTAAAAGTATGTGGGTTGATAAATAATGCTGACTGGAAAAGGGCTGAAACAAGTGAATCAGGCCATAATATGATAATGGACACTGGCCTTCAGATTTAATTATTAAGTTACTCAGTATTTATTGCACACGCTATAATATGTGATTATGAGGGGCATTTAAAACAGGGAGGCAGATATTAAGTATATTAACTTATGAGCATCATTAAAGGGCACGAAAGACCACAAAGAACACAATTTGCCATCTGACATTATCCGTCATTAAGCAATATGCAGATTCATAAAATCTGAAGAGAAAAAAATGAGACGTATAATTTAAATTTTATTAATGTACAATAATTGTAGTACAGGGGGAAAAGAAAACAATTTGCTGGTATCAGAAGATTGATACTCTGGTTCAAACATCGTGCCACTGGGATTTGTGGTGGGAATTTTTCGGAAACAGACTTAGTTTTCGTTATTGCTTCAGACAGCTATAACGTAATATACCCTCGGCAAACTGACAATGACAAAAGGAAGCTTGAAAACAGGAAGATACGCTGCCAGTGTCAGCATGTCTAGACACTGCTGTGGAAAATTAATTACTCCTCAATGGTAGATCCTTTGACTTTTTTGATTGATTGATGGACATTACTTTGTACCTCTAATATTTTGTTTACACTGACAACTTAGGCGCAAGTTACTTCAGGTGCAAACTTTCACTAGTAGCACAAAAAGCATCGTGTGTGGACCTGTCAAATACATACTAATGATGCTTAACTGAGCAATTGGCTCATCCCAAAACAAAAACGTTCAAAGGAGGAAAACGTTTACCATTATCATAATTGACAAATTAAATATCTTGGGCAAAATTCCATAAAAAGTTTATTATGTTGAGAATAATGACTTTTCAAAAAAGTGTACTTACACAAGTTTTGAGCCATTTTTGGATCCAGGACTTTAAGCTCTTTTATCCTTTTTTTGATATGTTTATCCTCCTGTTCCTCCTCCACTTTGTTTGCTGAAAATTAATCACAGATGCAATTAGTGGCTCTTGAAATAAACCTAGGTTGGTAAATCCAATAATTGGGCTCTGTAAGATAGAGTGTCAAACCTTAGGCTGCATGCACAACATGTTCATATGATGACAATTTGGACAACTGCAGTCTTCAGATAACCAACAATAATCATGCATGGAACTGAAAGCCCTACCAGCTGTCTACAATTTATATGGACAATGTTATGCCATACAAAAATTAAATTTGAGGCAGGAAAAATCACCTATTGATATATCAGGATTATAACAGCAGACCACAGAGCAATATAAAACTTGAATCTACAAATGATTATGAAAGGATTAGTCAAGTACAGTGATACCTCGGTTCTCAAACTTAATCCGTTCCGGACTCTGGATTGAATCCTGATCGGATTTTCCCAATAAAAAACACAGTGGTACCTCAATTCTCGAACTTAATCCGTTCCGAACTCCAGATCAAATCCTAAAAAGTTCGAGTTCTGATCAGATTTTTCCCATTATAAATAATGGAAAACCAATTAATTGGTTCCTGACCCCCAAAATTATACCTAAATATTTTTTCTAACATTTAAACACAAAATAAACTGGACAAAACAAGAAGAGCATTTTTGTCTTAATGGCTTCCAAAACAAGGATCTTATCTCAACACTACGTCTGTCTTGCCCCATTTGTCCGCTCCTTCCATGCGCCACGCCCCCTTGTTAACCCTGTATGATCAGCTGTTTCTGGTTGTTGTCATTAGTTCTCTGTATTAAGTCCGCGTTTCAGTTTGTTTCCCTAGTCTGGTCACTGGGTGCGTTCGACTTGCTTACAGCAACTTATTATGATCCTGACACAATGCATTATGGGTAGATGCATTGCGACCTCTCACCAAGCTGCACAAACTGGAACTGCCTCTGTGACAACACACCTTTGCCTTAATTGGTTGAAGAGTTTAGTTACACAAATACGTTTGTATCCCAGGCAGTTCCAATGCGTAATCTGCTAACAGATTTTTGGTTAATTTACCTGGTAAAATAAACTTTAAATAAATGACATAAATGTACATGTAATAGTACATGTGTTTTATTTATTGTTAGTTACTGTTATGTTGCGCTGCTTTATTTGGTTAAATCGACCAGCCTATGAAGAAGGCATTCAAGTAAAATTTGCATTGTAATATGACTCATTACCTGGCGCGTACAATTTATATTAGGTCAGCATTCACGGTTCAACTTCTGATATTCAGATCGGGCTGTAGGTGAAACTGGTTTGACTTAAGAAATTCCAGTTCCAGTGAGTTCGAGAACCGAGGTACCACTGTATTGAAAGATTAATATAGTAATGGGGAACACGGTAACCGCAGTCTCAAAATGGACCGATTTACATTGGTAAATAGAGTAAATAAATCGATAAATGAAGTTAATGTAAAACATCACCAAAATAATTATTATAACCAATTAATATGACATTTTGGTGTTTGATATACTGATGTGGGATTTTGTTGCATTTGTAAACAGTTCTTCCCTGTTTGCTTAAACTCCCCTGTATAAATCCATCTTCCAAATAAATACTGACACACCTGTGTAAAAAAAAAAAAAAAACTGTGAAATATCGTAACCAGCAGATCAACGGTGGAAAAATATGAATGAAACGCGTGGGATTAAATGTCAAGTGTAAGATTTATGCAACAAATATGATAGCTACTTCACACAGACTACAGGTTTAGAGTGTGATACCACTGTCTTTCTTCACCATCCATGTGTGCAATATAATGACAAGAATGACAGAAAAATTCCATGTAAACAGATCACTTCAATACTCAGTGGTAAATGAAATGTATGGTTTGCAAACTGCAATTGTTCTCCTTTGATAACAGAGTAACAGCAGAAAACATTGCAACAAGGGGTACCAGTTGAGCTTATGAGAAGAAAACATGCATCCTCAGACAAGGAAGTATTATTGTGTAACACAAATTATTGTGGTTCACCTGGGTAAATAAGAGACTTTGGTTAATCTAGAAGGAAGCCTATAGTGTTGCTTTCATACTTCATAATCAACAAAAAATCATTGAAACTATAGTTCTGCACTAAACAGGGAAGTTTTCCATAATAAAATGTAACGATACGTAAAACAAAGATAGTGCGGATGAAGTTAGCTGAGCTTTCCGCTCACGCTTAAAGGAGAATAACAACAGGGGCTTGAATGTAGGTAGACAGTGAGTACAAGAGGTCCACATGCTGTACTAGGGAATGACGCCCAGCAGAGACCCTGCACAGGACTATGAGACATGGGGGTAACACAACAAACGGGGCTCCTTATCAGGAACAAGATGTTCCATACTGTCTGGGGGGTTACAAAAAGCAAAGCAATGTAGTAGGAAATAATGTGCAAAAAAGACAACTAAAATGTACAACAGCTTTAGCTAGCAGCATGTTCTTGGTTCTATATGCAACACCAGACAAATGGTAGCATGGCAGAGCCCATATTTTCCCCGTTCTGTAAATCAGCATGGTAATAGCTGGAGATCGTTTGGGGAAAGGCTGAACTGAAAGCTAAATCGTGAATCTTTGTTGTCTTTCTTTGTGTGTAAGCCTACTTCGCTGACGAAGCTAACAATTGACACTAAGGTATGAAAACTGGGCTGCTTGCATGAGATCGGCAATTACTTATACGACTTATCAATGTAAAGTGTGACGCATAGCCTCAGTTGTACAATTATAAACTATGAAGTAATTGATTTATAACCTCAATGACCATGAAGTCATAAATTATATTTACTTCATTTAATTCATTTAGAGAGGAAATACTCCTGATTTGTGGTAAATGAACTAAAGACCCATAGGTAATTACAAGTATAACTTTCAGCTGATACAAGATGTTCAGTTCAGGTGGTTATCAGCTAATTAAATCTAATTGCTATTCTTCACAAACATTTTTCAGAGGGATTTAGAGAGTTCGTGAAACAGACAATTAATTGCTCAGCGCAGGGTTCATTAGTTAATCAATCACAATATGTATCTTGCAGTTTTATCTCCGCAAACATCAGAAGACGTGTGACTGATAACGCCTACTGCAAAAAATCAGTAGATGTCTTACATCATTAGGCAACAATCTGCTTCGCTATCTGTGAACCAGGAAATTAAACTCATGTCGCCCTTATTTTGCATGCACTACAGAGTGCCTTTAGAGGACATGACGACTCGGCCCCCACCGCGTTTTTCAGTTCCTCCAATAACCATGAGCACCCAAGCATGCGCAACCCCTTCTGGAAATTCCACAAATGTAAAATTGCATGCTAGATATTTCAATAACCAAGAAACAGCATGTATATACAGCAAAATCAATGAACCGACTGATTAATCAGTCAATAAATCAATCAATCAATCCTGTAGCAACTTATCTAGGTCTGGGTTGTAGGGGGCACTTGATATAATTCGATTTCTATACCCCTAAGTAACAAAAATGAAGAAGTAAATGACAAATTCACCTAGTTTCATCCACTCATCTTCATGGTACCATATTTAAGTTCGCTTCCGCAAAAGAACAACATTGGGATTTCAAAAAATAATTATAGATTTTCTCTTCATCCAATTTCTTCATTATATAATCCATCCCAAGCATTTTGCATATATTGAATGGTCTATAGGCAAATCCATCGAAGCAAGATGGAAACAAAGTAGAGAAAACAAGGTAATTAAAATTCAACGACTTGCCATCTGCAATAGACAAAGTTTTGAGAATTCCCAAAAACAATATTAGTGAAAGAAGGATGTGTTAACAGTTTATTGGCCAGCATAAGATTCCTGAAATAAAGCGGCGATTATTTTACTTTCCATAAGTCAGGTATTAAAACCCCCACTTATATTGTAAAGGCACAGGTACCATGTTTGAGAGGATAAAAATGCAAACCACACAGCTAAAATGACAGCCACACAACACTCTATATACAGGCACAGTCACTTCTTAGATCAACATCGTGATGTAACATAAACAGTCAAACAGTTTGACTTCTCTATACACCGTAGTAGTACAGCCATAAACAGCATCAATACCACAGAGAATTCTAGTCTATGTTTGCCAGTTACACGAAAGCAATATAGATTACTAGTCCATTCATTCAATAAAAATGTCTACCGGTATACCAAAATCATAAATAATTATTTAGTTTGCGGGAATAATAAACTTGATGTGCGAGGGCTTAATGGTACTAATGAATGTTTTATGACAACAAAAGAATGCTGTGAGGAAAAGTGCTCAGGGTTGGTGATTTGAATATGGACACCAGATGGTAATCACAGGAAAGTCAGAATGTGAATGCGAGATCCACTCGGCACCACTAGAAGGCAGTAACTGAATCACCAGTGACTGGGGGAGGGAGTGAGTCAGCATTAGCTCCCGTGGGAAGTCTGCAACCTGGTCGTGCCTCGTCCTCGTCTCAGCATCCTCACTCTGTGTACTCAGCACACCGATACACAATACCTTATTGGGGGGGGGGGGATAATCAGGGTATAAAGGAGGGTAAATGAGTTTCCTTGTTGCATGTCTTCAATTTGAGGTGTACGTCTACAAGGTATTACATTATTTTGCCATTTAAAAAAAAAAAAAACCCAGATAAAAAAAATGGCAGATCACCATAAACTGTGCATATACTGTACTAAACACATCTAAGCAAATTTATTAAAACAGTCATTTTTAAAGTAAGAAAATAAATGCATCCAAACAATGTATAAAGTTAAAAAAAAAACAAAAAAAAAAACGCGCTCCTTCCGTGTGCCACGCCCCCTGCTTAACCCCGTGTGGAATCCCTGTGTTATCAGCCATTTCTGGTTATTGTCATTAGTCCTCTGTATTTATTGTGCATTGTATTATTTCTCTCCAAGTCAGAACTCGGATGAAAACGTCACAAAACGTTATTTCCCATTGGAAACACGCCTCTTTTATGACGTTGAGGTCGGACGAGATTTTGTTGTCTGAGGTAGTCGGCTCCAGGAGGGGCGTCTCTGTCTTGTGAAGCCAATATAGTCTCTCGTCTCTTGATATATCGTTACACCCCCAACATAGTTTTCTTCCCTAAGGACCTTGAGTAAATGGTGTCATTTTTGATAGTCTCCCCCCTTCAAACTTCACTTCAATTGATTACAATGAAGTCAAATGAACAGATGATTAAATTCATATTTCATTTTCGTCCTTTTATGTCAGTCCCTACTTATACAATTGAACTCATTTCTGCATTTTTGAATGGTATACGAAAAATGGCTGTGTTAAATCATGCTTAAATCAAATGTAAACTGACAGAATCTGATGGAAGCTTTCTAAATGTGAGTACATCATTCCTTTTTCCAACGTTAAAAGTCATGTTGCTTCTAATTGTCAGGTGTTATCCATCCATTATCCAAACCGCTTATCCTATCGGGTCGCGGGGGGTCCGGAGCCTATCCCGGAAGCAACGGGCACGA
>JABFDZ020000039.1:25042556-25057596 GCA_019775955.2 Pollimyrus isidori | reverse complement strand
CAGGAAGCCCAGGCGGAGACTCGAACCCGGGTCCCAGAGGTGTGAGGCAACAGGGCTAACCACTGCACCACCATGCCGCCCCCCCTGTCAGGTGTTATTTAAAAGAGAATTTTCAATACTGACAAATTGCGCAGAGACTACGAAAAGTCATGTAAAATCAGTGTGTTGTTGCCGACAGCTAATTAAATCAATCGCAAGTGTCACTCAAATCGAAGTGATTTACATTGTACGGAGCACTTAGAAAGGGGAGAATTGGAAGTGGACCACTGACTCTCAATCTGCTCTTCCTGCAGGACAGAGACAGGCTTCGAGATGCAGCCATACCTGTATCGCCGTGTGCTGTCAGATTCTGTCACTGCCCTGTGTCTTGATAAACATGCTTACAGCAGACACACTGCCAGGTCTCAATTGACTGTTGTTGCAGCGTGTCAACACTTTCATGAAGCAGTGTGATATAAGCGGAGCCCCTGCGGTGGCTCCCACACATCAACAAACACGTCCACCCATTAGAAATGTACCCAACCTATACCATTTCAGAAATTGCTTTTAGCGAGTTTGTCCATTTCTGTCACAGTTAGCAGGAACGCCATAATCAATAACACGCAGCTGTGTCCCAGCATTTCACTAAATGGGACCATAATTCCGTTCTGGTGTCGTTCCATATTTGGTATTAGACTGTACACCACAAGGCAACGTCCATCTTTCTTATCCGTATTTTGTTCCATGGAACGCATTTTGTAATATAACCCACAGGAAACTGCAATCAAGGAAAATTACCAAAAAAAAATCTGTTTACAGTAGGGGGAAATATTTAGATGATGCTTTTGCTGAAGAGAATAACAAAGACAACTTTTAAGAGAGATTTTTAAGAGAGGTCAAACAACCCGAAGAGTCCATCCAATATTTATATATACAAGAGCAAAATCAGAGCTGCATGGAATAGTTAATGCAGGATGAAGCAAGTGATTAGATTCACAAAAAAGTTACAATTTTCCTGGGGCTTACGTTTGATACATTTTCATATTAAATACTAAAAATCAGAGCATAGGCATTGTAAAAGTTTTCGGCTTATAACATGATTAGAGATCAGTCTTTTTTTTAGATTACATGCCACACTTTTGTTTGAGAACTTGTACTTTGTGAAATAACAGTATAATCATGAATGTAATCATTTCCAACAATCTTAAAAAGACAGTCTTGAAAACCAAATATCTTAATACTACTACTAGTAGTAGTACACACAGGTATCTAGGGCTGAGCAATATTATAATCACAATATAATTCAAGTAATTATGACGTGATTTCAAGGCTCTATTTCTGCTTGAAATACACTTAGGATTCCCCTTGAACAGTTGCAGAACATGAAAAAAAGTCAAGTTAAATCATACAAAAAATAAACTGTCATTGTAGGGGGTAGTGTTAAGTATTGATTTTTTAAAAAATTAATTGTTATATTACTTTCATTTTCATTTGAAATTCAATTTAGTTTTTAGTCTGCTTTTTACTTTAGATTTTTTTCCCTTATACTTTTAATTGTCATGAATGTTGTTAACCCCAGTAGAGCATAACAGCAAAAAATGGCAACAGTACAGCTTGGTATTTTTTTCTTCTGTGACTACTTGGGTTTGATGTGGCTGACGTCTTTTAACCCGTACAGACCACCATTTTTTACATCTTACGGCCAGAGTGTCCCTAATTACTGGCAGTAAGTTTCCACAGGACCTCTACACCAGCAACATCTTTTTACCTTGTTTATCTATGATTTCTCCTATTGATGTTGTGGCTGCTGCACTGCAGCTTTCTCCACTGACAAGCACAGAAGTATCCTCTGAGGAAGTGGTCATCATTCATAATCCATGTGCATTACCAAAACAGTGCTGCACTAACTCAACCAACCTTGCTGTGAGTTTATAGGTCGTCTGTTCTTAAAAGGCTGCTAAATGATGGGTTGAAGTATGATTCTTTCTGTGATGTGACTAAGAAATGTTCATCGCTGACTTGGCATGTAATGACAAATCAGTTAAATATTGATGTAAATGTATGACTATTTAAACCGGCTGATGTGGAAAACGAATCGCTATTTAAGTACTGTAAAGGACACCTAAACAGAAAAAACTGGTGTATTATTACATTTGATTGCACAACGTCAGTTTGACGTCACATGTTACTGTACTGTATATTCACATCAATGACGTGCATTACTATTTCACCGAACACGAGATGGCAAGCGAATTTCAAATCGAGAACACACTCCCGATCTTAAAGCAGCGGTGTGGCAGCAGTTCAGCTTTCCGGTGATCACAAACGAAAGTGGCGAGAAAAGTGCAGACAAAAGGAAAACTGCATGCAAACATTGTAAAAGACTGATAACATACACAAATAGCACAATGAACATGCTGCGGCATGTCCACTGGGACCACAGTGAGCTCAATTTACCACCACCAGAGCGAAGATTGTTAAAAGGGCAAACCACGCTAAAAAGCTGCATATGCAAGCCTTGGTTTATTTGGTGACGCTTTATATTAAGTGGACCTTCATAATGCATTCCTAGAACATTCATAAGCAGCATGCAATATACTTTACCATCCTAACTTCCCTTAACAGCTTTCAAAAATCCTGAGCGACAACCTCGTTCCCTCTACCATTAAACTGAAAATGGGTCGCGGATTGGTGGTTTCAGCACGACAATGACCCAAAACATACAGCAAAGGCAACAAAGGAGTGACTCAAGAAAAAGCACATTAAGGTCATGGAGTGGCCTAGTCAGTCTCCGGACCTTAATCCAATCGAAAACCTATGGAGGGAGCTGAAGCTCGAAGTTGCACAGAGACAGCCTGGAAACCTTAGCGATTTAGAGATGATCTGCAAAGAGGACTGGACCAAAACTCCTCCTAAAATGTGCGCAAACTTGGTCATAAATTACAAGGAGCGTTTGACCTCGGTGCTTGCAAACAAGGGTTTTGCGACTAAGTATTAAGTCTTTTTGTTAGAGGGTTCAAATACTTATTTCACTCAATGAAATGCAAATCAGTTTCTCTCTTTTATTTAAAGTTATTTTTTCCATTTTCCTTTTGATGTGCTGTCACTGTTAAAATAAAACTACCATTAAAATGATACTGTTCTGAGATTTTTCATTTCTTTGTCAATGTACAAACTTACAAAATCAGCAAGGGGGTCAAATAATTTCCTCCACTGTACATGCATGATGTTTATGAATGATTTCTGAATACATGATGAACACATTACGAAGGTGTATAACCTTTTATGGATGCAATATAAAATCATTATGAAGGTGCAGTTAATGTAAAGCATTACAATTTATTAATTTGAAGATTTTTTTAGACAGAATTTTATTTAATTTCATTTTCACTGTTAAAAAAGGACACATTTTGCACAGTTTAGAAAATTAAAGCAATATTTTTTAATATTGTCCGCAGCTCAATGTTAAATTGTGAGAAAATTGTATCATAAATTGTGAATCGTATCGAATCGTGAGTTGAATGTATCATTATACCCCTATCACTGACTCTCTAAAATCCATATATCACTAAATCACCAAGCCTTACAGGTATGAAGAGTTTTGCAAAAACCACACTTAGTGATATACGGAAAACGTAAACAGAACACTCGCGTGCCATAGGAATATGGGAATATATTCTACCTATAAATTTCATGTATATTCACTAAATATGTAGGCAGAGAAATAAAATACGAAGTGTTGCATATGAAAATTCCAAGAACTCAAATGGAAACATTGAGCTGAAATTAAACTTCTCACAATATGTTTCCATACAAAGATCACATTTCAGCATTGTTAACACATATTCCTGAGAAAGCATGAAGTTCAGGTCTTAAACAAATGACCTCTATCTGACTTTGCTTAGAAATTTCCATCTGTTTCGAGTGACACAGTGCCATCTAAAAGGACTTCGTAGAAAAAAGCTGGCAGCTATGATGGGGTATTAAACTTACATGAAATATTTTGTCCCTAACAGTGTCTTGCACTCACTCTTACTCATCTGTCATCCAACAATATCTGGAAATCATCATTCTGGAGTCCAAATTAGCTTTTTTTTTGCTACTTTCGAAGAAATATACATATTTTAGAATTTAACAGTCATTTCTCCAAGCTGCTTGAAAAGCTATGGAAGGTTGTACTCTGTGTAAATGCCTCAAGTTCATATTCTGAATTAGGGATGACTTGCCCCAGGCTCTGCAAAATCATGTGACATTTTTACTATTTTTAAACTTAGTCATTTTCATTCCAACACAATAGTGAAAAAAATAACAGGGAAAAGGCATTGCTACATGCAAATCCCATCCCTCTTTAACTCTATATTTAAAGTCATGTGTTCAAGGTTTGCTTTAGAGGACAACATCTAAAAAGCACTGAGCCACTAAAATATTCTGCTTGTTTATATGGGTCAAAAAAAAAAAAAAGGCAATGCACATCGATTTAGTGAGCGAGACATATTGATCATTTCAATGATCCTAACCCCACAGAACCCATAAACACGCAGTAATTATTGAACTCATGATAAAAGATAAAAATGACTAATGGATCTAGGGTTTTGGAAGCAGAGAACTAAAAATGTATAAGGGGAAAACAGTATTTGCTTCCTTTTATTCAGAGCCTAAAATATAAATCGGTCATGATCAGTAATACAAGCAGCACGGCTTATCTTGTCATGAAGCATGACCATTTTGTCATCTTCCTTCTTTCTGTATCGGATTGGAAGATTGCTGAACTGTGATGAGGCATTGTGTTGCAAAGTCCAAAAATCCCATAGGAAAAATACCACAAGACGGGGGAAAAAAGTAAGTAATTCTACATCTAACAACAATGCACACAGTTGGTGCTAAACACGGGCAAGGAATTCAGAGGTGTGGAAGGAAGAACTTTCTACCCCAACCCACCCCACCCCATTCTATACTTGTGAGAGGAAAAAAATCTTTGTGAAAACAAAGTTGTTGGACACATTTATTTAAAAAGGTGTCAATATATTGCAGAAACTCTCATGGTGTTTTATTAGGTACATTTCACTAGTACCAGGTTAGACCGCATTCTGACTTCTGAACTGATGTAATTATTTATGCCATAAATTCAATAAGATGCTTGAAACATTTCTCTGAGACTTTGGTCCATGTTGGTATGATAGCATCATGCAGTTGCTGCAGATCTGTTGGCTGCACTTTCATGACATGAATCTCCCCTTCCACCGTGACCCAAGGGTGCTCTATTGGACTGAGATCAGCTGACTGTAGAGGTCACTAATGTACATTGAACTCATTGTCGTGTTCAGGAAACCAGTTTGACATGATATGAGCTTTGTGACATGGTGCATTATTCTACTGGAAGTAGCTGGAAACACTGTGGTCATGAAGACATAGAGATATTAAGCAATAACCCAGGTGTAGTCATCTGCTGCTGTAGCCCATCTTCATCAAGGTTCGATGTGCTGTGTGTTCAGAGATGTTCTTCTGCATACCTTGGTTGTAATAAATAGTTATTCGAGTTACTGTTGCTTTTCTATCAGTTTGAAGCAGGTCATTCATCTCTGACCTCTGCCATCAACAAGGCATGCTTGCCTAGAGAACCACAGCTCACTGAACAGTGAAAAGGGCTCCAGATGGCGGATAGATTTTTAATTTTGCGAGGAGTTTTCATACCAGTCTGCAATGGCGACCATCTCTCACAATCCGTTACCATTAATAACTGCAATAAAGTACAGAGGATGGAATTTATCTATGGACCAATTACCGATGCAGACATATCATGTAAAGTGAGTTTTAAGCATTAACCTATGGGGGACAATGCACACCATGTAACTTGCATATTGTGCGTTTTATACATGTTTATTAATAATTTTACTGCGTCCATTCACCACCAGTGATTTTAAGCAAGACAGCTGGAATATTGAAGGTAGAGACCACGCAAAACAACAATGAGAAGTGTTACAAACAGTGAAAGATTTTACAACCGGAAAATTGCGTATAAAGCCAGCTTTAAATGTTTAAAAATCAAACCCGGTTTCTGTAATATTTCAGTATAAATCCATATATTCCCACATACATCATCAAGCACGAATAATGGGGTATCCCTGAAAGCGAGTTTGGGTTTACGCCCTAACTAGGACACTGCAGTAAAGTTAGCTTTATATTCGGCTTTCCATTTATAATATCTCTCAAGGTTCAGAAAAAGCAAGGAACACCCCTTGGTTTTCCAGTATTCTTCACGGGCAAATTTTAATTAATATTTCAATTACGTCCAATAGCCCAGCTATCTTGCTTACATATAGCATATTTCTGTGTCATTTATTAGTATGTTATTTTGCATAAAAATGCAGAAGACAATAGTAGGCAGGTCAGATAGCTCAGACAGGAGAAAAAAAAGGCAATGCAAAATAGCCCTGAGACAAAACATGCCGTGAAGTATTATATTGACATTCAACCACAAATGAATGAAGTATCAATAGTTAAAGATTTTATACTTTTAGAAAGCTGTTGCCTATTAACCCTCTGGAGTCAACGGCAAAACATCCATTGTTGGAAGTATTAAAGTTTTTTAAATTAGGTTAAATAGCCAAAAACTAAACCAAGTCACCTTACTTTGTTTTACCTAGAGTGTGCTCCGTACCCCCAGACTCAAGGGAAAGCAAATCGCTTTGCTTTTGTCAAGCTCATCATAGTTGGACTTAAAGAAATTTGTTTAACTTCAATTTCATGTGTGTTAAAAGTCTGATTTTAGTTGGACTAACACAATAATTCGATTTTGTTAGTGTGGATGTAAATGTAACGACAGCGACAGAGAGCAGTGTCGTCTCACTGGAGATGGGTTCACAGTGTTGGGTACACATCAATATCACGCATCTCAGAATATCAACATGTCATGTTACTAGGAACTGGTAAAATCCATTGAATCATACCTACAAACTAAAAAAATGTAATCATGTTTATATATTTAAAATAGCAGCTATAGTTATTAGAACCCACAATAACGGGTTTAAAAAAGCCAGCAAATCAAATAAGAAACAATATAGAACTACAACAAACAGCCCAAGTAGGTAATACAACGCCAGCGTCATGAAGGGGTAAGAAAATTTATATGGGAATAAACACACACACGAGCACACACACACACACACACACACACACGAGCACACACACGAGCACACACACGAGCACACACACACACACACACACGAGCACACACGAGCACACAAGCGTACAGAGAATCTCCTTGGGTTATGATGGGTTATGTTCCGACAAACCCATCATAAGGTGAAAGTGTGCTTTATTAAAGTACACTTATTATTCCTGGGTCATTTGTCTTTTTTCCCCATATATACTTTCTTATCCCTTCCTTCACGACATGTTGCCATTATATTGCACACATAGGCTGTTTGCTATTGTAGTTTTTTTATATATTGTATATAGCGAGACGCAGATCGTTTACATTTCAAATAAATTTGCTATTGATGGTCTGGAAGAATCACATTATGAGCAGTCCTGGCACAGACTAGTTGCAGCTCACATAACTAATTGAATCTTTAAAACCCTTAATATGCAATTGCCCACTTAAATATTGAGTTTAATATGGATAGTGGAATCAAGCGCTTTGTAACATACTGCCAGGACTTTCAAGAGTATTTTAATGCTAATATTCTACATTCAATATATCCCTCCAACCTTTTGCAATGCATTCTTTGGACAAAAACCTGTCCTTGTTAACCAAGCTGAATAGATCGTCTGAACAAAAATATAAAATGAAATAGCAGTGAATAATTCACAACATATTCTTCAATATTCCCGTAATATGTAATGATGTAAATATTTATTACATTAATGTGATCTATTCTGGTATTTCAGATTTTTAAAGCCCTCAACAGAACCATCATACCCAGCTCTATGAACACATTAAGAACACTAATAAGGTACTCTGCAGAGCAGATCTTTTGTAAATCCTTAGGTCTGATGTTTCATTACCACTGTTAGTATACTTTTCTTTTTTTCTAGAAAATGGGGTCCTCAGTTACTTAAGTGGGTGCCTGCATGCTTTAAAAATGGAATTAGAAATGTTGCATTTTGCCTTGTTCGATTAATACTACACTGCCCAATTGCTATGACACATACAAGGAGTCCCAAATACTATGGCTTCAAAATGATCACCGATTCTCTGGCACCTTCACAGAGAAAAGCATACATTTTGTATGGAAATAAATTGGCCATATTACAATATAATTGGCCCCCCATGAAGAATATCTGCCGTGCCCCCCATACAAAATCCACAAACATTCTGAACAGAGCGGCATTTCCACTTTGTAAACTGCGGCCAATCACTGTTCAGTCGGTTATTGTGGACACTCAGAGTAACGTTTGCTTATTTTCTCAGGAGGGAAAATCAGGATCATTTGTCATGATTAGTTCCCCCTGTGCCTCATTCTCCTTGTTACATATAAATTGTTGTGTTTGGTTTTGCCTGCAGTAACTTGGATACCAGCTGATACCAGTACCAACACCTATAATTCCTCCACGAGCAGTCATTTCCCCGTTTTGCCATTTCTGTTGTCTTCGCATATCCCCACCCTATTTGAGTCTAACCCTGTAACAAAAAGATATAAGAACCTGTCCTTGTCTGAACCCCACATTCCATGGTCCTATGTGAATATCTGACTGGAGACATTTTCACACTTTGAAGATAGTAAACAAACCACAAAGCTAAGATAAACATGCACAATACCTAAAATATCAAATGTTATTAAAAAAAATAGTAAAATTCAGTTATATATGAGTAATAGGGTGATAAAGTGAAACGTGAAAAATCAGATACTACTAGAATTAAACATTGTTCTGGATGCATGGTAGAAATTTGCACAGTAGAAATCTGTTTCTCGTCTAATGCTAAATTTGTCATTAGCCTAAAATAGGCTAAAATGCCCTTGTATGCATCATTCTATTTAAGGTAATCATTATATTTCTTAGAACTAGCATAAGCATAATACTGCTATCCTTCCCCATTTCTTTAAATTAGCTATTAACTGCTCAAATTGTACTGTTATTAAGTTTAGATTTTGCACTGCACAGAATTCAGGTCACATTCGTAAGGCGGAGTCATTCCATTTCGGCATGTGCTGTACTTCACCCAACAAACCTTCAAGCCCCTTCATAAGTCATCTGACAAGTGGGCAAGACACAGAGAACCGAGAGATTGTGTTCCTCCCCTGATTGATTCAGACAACATCAGAACAGGCCTAGAACAGCGGTAAGAGCCTACATGGGTGACGAGGTATGCCCTTGCATCTCAATGAGTCACCTCTGAGCTGCAAGCCTCACCTCTGCGTACAAACGAGGGCGAGGCGTGCCGACATGCTGATTGTTTGTTTACTTTGCACGCCGTGTTAAGGCTACGCAAAAGGCCTAAATGACAATCTGATGAGAGTTTGAGAGGAAAAAGGGACGAGAGAATCAAAGTGGTGTCAATGAGCACCGTATGAAAGTAGAAAAGAAAAAAAGTACAAGCAGACGTGTACAATTTAAAGACGACTCAAAGACTCTGTAGTGCTTCTAAACAACCCGTAACGGGAATCCATTTTACCATTGCCATATAATAAACAATTCAATTAATGTGCTTCCCAAGGTCAAATTAAATGTCATGGTTAAGTGCGATGCCTAATGTGAGAATTTGGCACACTGGAGCGCTTGCTAAAAATTCACTGCCATCGTCTCTTCCTCTGCACCACCAGTAAAATTTAGATAAAAGGCACTGAAAAGACGACTGCTGAGTTTTTCAGAAGTTCTCAAGTGAGTATTAGAAGGATTGAACTTATAGTCACAGAAATTACTATACACCCTCGAATCCCCAGCCGTTTTTGCTCAGGCTGTCTGTGAGTTCAAACACTGTGTGGATTCACCTGCTGTGCCTTGGTCATCTTCACAGTAAATCTCATTCTGCCTAAATTTTGCAGTCTGCATCCACAATTCTGCAGGATTTGAGTTATGTTTTTTTCTCGGAAACATGCATAAATAAATTAGCAGGAAAACATAAAATAACGTTCTTACGTTTAATATTAGAAAAGCCATATTAAGGTGTGAAAAACTTTTACAAATCTACATTAATGACATGCAGAGCCTTATTTGAGGACATTATAGAGTACCCAACAGAGAATGCATCTTATACTCAGTTGAATACAGTGGTCCCTCACTATAACATGCTTTTTTTTTTTTACAGCACATTGTGTTCTCAGTCCTGATTGGCTATAGACCACTGTCAATCTCCTCCATGCCGTGTCTCCTGTACAAGTACAGAATGTGTTCAGCTTGTCAAATTTACATACATCTTCAATCACTAGCAGTGGGAACTCTGAAGTGCTGTACTGTATGTTTATAAAAGTTCTCCCCAACAAAGACAACAATCTCAATGAAAGTGTATAAAGTGTGTAGTGAGGGGTTTTGCAGCCTTAAAACATTTATAATGATTGCAAAAAATAAACCTGACTGCTATGCAGATTTCGCCTATTGTGGGTTATTTTTAGAATGCAACTACCGCGATTAACGACGGACCACTGTATACCAAATAGATTCAGGTAGACATGCATTAATAGATAACATTTTTTGTTTTTCTGAAACCTGCCATTGTTAGCCTAGTCCCAACCATGTCTGACAGCCAATTTGAAGGTTCAATGGTCAGACACCTTGCTGTAAGCAAGTTATGCAAAGCCAATTCATTTCCATCCTAGAACACCGGCCAAATGCCACCTTAGGCTTGCATCTCATCTCCATTCTGCATTGATAAGTTTTCAAGCTTCAAATCTGTTATTCCTGTAATAACTAAGGGAGATGTTATCTATATGTTCAAAAACAAATAAGGAATTCAATGAGTAATTTGATACAGCACTTCCCCCCCATTATAAACCTCAGACACCGAGACTTGATCTTCATTTAGTTCCTGAGAGAAACTGCTCGACCAATAGACCCTGGACTACAGCTATTTTCAAAAGTTGACTATGGTCATTTGTTTTGGGACAGTTCCTTTTACCTGCCATCTCCCTACTTGATGTTGACACTTACCCCCCCACAATTCATCCGACCTCCACCAAGTTATTTTTCCATCAACAACAATTCTGCTATTAAGCACCATCAAGTTCCTCGCACCGCAGAACAGAAATTCTAATGTTTGCTACTGTAGGCATGCTGTGCGCCACCTAGCTTGCTTCACTTCACATACAGGAACCAGCAGCACTGATCCGCACACAGAATCATGGATCTCATCGCTGCTTTTAACGTAGCCGTGCCGCTTCTTACAAAGAGCTGTCATGGCCATCAGCTGCCCCTTGCAGACATACCGCATCAGTACAAGCTGCACCCCATCACTCAGATTTTCTTGCTTCTTACACCTGTACAAAAAACAAATTCCTACTTCTTCCAACAAAGTTCAAGGCAATTTACCAGCAGTAAGGGACACTACACTAGATGTAAAATCTTTGCTTAGTTTCGGCTGCCCATCGTCCTGTGTACAAACTGGTCCTCACTCACATAGTGGGTAGTATCATATAACTGGCATTTGTTTACAAATCTCCTGGTTTCAACACTCTTCGAAGAAAAACAAAAATGAACATTGACTTGACTTATATCCAAATTAAAGCTTTTTAAACTCTGGTCAAAAAACAAAAAAAGGATTGTTATTCATATTCATAAAAGGATTGTAATCATATTAGTCGGTGTAGAAAACAGATGCAATGATTAGGTGCCCTTATGGGTTAATCTGCAAATCTCATGAGGCAGCCTCAAGTGACCAAACATGGCATATTGATTTGTTCCATCTGGTCCTCATATATATTACGCAATGGATGTGTGAGGCAAAGCCCACCACAACATATTATCTTAAAAACCTTGTCTTAATTGCCATGATAAACAATGTAATATATTGTTGCCATGTATAGTTAGATTTTTCTCTTTTAATTATCTCATTGAAATACTAACAAATTAAGTGATTTCATATATAAAATAATTTGCGGGGCAATTGTGGTGGAAATCACACACACAAGTAAATCCATATTCAAATGACAGGTATTTTAGGCAATTCTTATCACTGCATGAAGTGTCTTTTCCCCACCATTACATCGACAGGCATTATGTCTTTTAATGTCGAGTACTCAAAAACAGAATGTTGAGGGCGTTTTAGTACTCACGCTGCCTATGACCTAAATCATTCTTGCTTAATTCCCAAAATTTTGATCTTGTTGACAGGTTTCTGTAGATTTTAGCTATAATCACATCCATAGGTCTTAAAATCTCCTGCCTTGTGACATTTTGTCTGTGGGTTTTGAGGGCACTATGATATTTGGTCTAAAGGCCAAAATGAGGATGTTAGGTGCCTCATCACAATTTGGCAGGTTTCAAATGAAAGACTGGAAGAAGAAAGGTGACAGAATGGCTGAACGCTTCACAGGCAGATAAACAGTGATGCTCACGTTACTGAATTACAAGTCCAGTAATCAAAAATGCTGGATATACTGAAAAAAGCCTGCGCGCATACAGCTAACCCAACAATGAGATGTGGACCTGAGTCTTCTACACATGCCTCTCACACTCATCCTGGTTAGATAATTTTGTGTGAGGAAGGCAAACCAATATGTTGAAAAACACAATGACGTAGACCTGGGCGCACAATATTTTTTCCTGTATTGACAGGTATTGATAATTATTAATATTATAGTTTCACAATACTGTTCTATGTAATAATGGAATAAAATCCCGTAAAATTATAAAAGGTTACTGATTTTCAAGTATTCAAAGAAACATAGCTCAAATGAACAAAACCATACAATAATGTAACAATGTGCAAAACTGTATAATATTATAAATATGTTAAAGGGCAAACATAAAATAACTGAATCAAACTGACTGCAACAAGTATCTTCCTCTATTCTTGGTCTCTTAAAAACTTTTTAAAATTCCGTGGTAGAAAAGTATCTAAACTAAACAAAAAAACATTTATACAAAAAAAAAATCCAAATCATGGTTAGATTGTTTTGTCCGGCACTGCAAAACGTCACCATGGTGTCCCCATGTCACATGGTACAAAATCTTTGTGAAAGCAGGACGATTTGAGACTGACAGTGCAGCACAAACTGGAACCATCTCCATGACGACACAACTTTGCCCTTATTGGCTGAAGATTTTAGTCACAAGTAATTATTATTGTTATTAACCTTATTATCATAACTGTCTCTGATTGAAGCACGTAAATTGCCACCTTAACTAATTAATAGAAATGCTTTGATACATCTTTAGACTAGACGATATCCGGATCAGTATCGGCACCGATCCAGACCTATTTGAGGGATTGGGTATTGGCCATGCGTGATCGATCCACATCCTATACATACTTATTTAGTTTTTGTACAAATCAATTGCACGACAGCTCTTTCCGATTTTAAATGTGTTTTTTTGCAGCATTCAAATCAAACACTAATGCTGCCCCTCAGTCTTTTTTGCTACTCGGTGGGTGTGAGAACAGTGACTTCCGCCTGCTGTGATGTCACGCGCATACCCTTCGCAGTACAAGAAGCACAAGATGAGACGTGATCTGGGAGAATATGATTTTAACAGAAACCAGTAGCACAGCAATTTGCAATCTATGTCAAATAAAGTATTCAGGTGTGAATAGCATTTAATGGACAATCCTATTTAAGAAAGTGCACACAACTGAGAGACAAAACAAAGCAACGGATCATCTGGGAGTCGCTAACTTAATTGGACTGTTCTGTGAACTCAATGCAGCTTGTGATACAAGAGGGGCTGCCATCGCAACAAAAGTGTAAACTGTGCTGACGCCAATTGGAGAAAAGCTTACAATTTTAAGCATTCACTACTTATACATACTTTGAAGATATTTATGTTGAACTACAAAAGCCTAAAAAACGCTAAAAACAAATGAGGTGGAACAGTACGGTATGTACATATATGTCTGTAGTAGCCTAATTACATATTTTTGTCATACATTTTTTCCATGTATATTTACTAGCTTAAAAAAATTATATATAAAGTATAACAAAGTAAAAAGAGCTCTTGTATCGGAATCTGTATCGGTATCGGCAGTTTTAGATCAGAATCGTATCAGAACTAAACAAAATGAATCGGCCATCTCTACTTTAGACCCACACTGACCGATATTTATTACTGTTGTCACCTTCTATAGAACTCAGTACTATAGTAGGTATTAAAACATGAAAATATCCACTGAATTGTGAAAAGTAGTCTGTTTTATTCATGAAATCATTAGGTACAAATCAGGTATCCCGGAAAGACTGAAGTAAAACTATTTTCTGTTAATATCTTGACACACTGATGTACGTAGTGAATGGGGAAAAAATTAAACTGAATCAAGATGTGAGAACATGCTGAGCTCTAAGGAAGCTCATGTATCATAAAACAATAGGAAGGCAAACTAACACGCATCATATTCTGCCAAAAGAGAGTCAGCATGTTGTCTGATTGCACACATATTCCTCCGGGTGGGGGGTGGGGGGCAAGGGGTAAACGCGAGGTGATTGCTAACATCTGTTCAGAAACCTCTGGCCTGAATAACTGATGCAACTAAGAATAAATCTGCATAATGCTGATCCAAGAAATTATGTGAAGACTAAACCACAGAGGACTGCTAGGCTACCTATGACACCTTATTTCATTGGGAGAACTCCACACCAGCAGCAATACGCTGGGATAAAAGAGTAGGACAACATCCAGTGTTTTCAGTATCACTCATATCTATAGAGCCAACCTCACAGAAAATATTACTCTTTAACCAACAAATCCTGTGGCATACCAATAAGAAACATAAATCACAACCTTTCACTTAAGGGATTAAATACGTTTTGCCGCCAACAACCATGGAATGATCATTATTACTAACGTAAGCAAATATAGGAATTTATTGAATACTTAATTAAAGGTTGACCGTGTACCAGTGGTTCTCAACCTTTTTCGCCCCACGACCCAATTTTTTTACTATGTCAACTCAGTTGCAACCCCATATCAA
>JABFDZ020000039.1:25028971-25042456 GCA_019775955.2 Pollimyrus isidori | reverse complement strand
TACCAGTGGTTCTCAACCTTTTTCGCCCCACGACCCAATTTTTTTACTATGTCAACTCAGTTGCAACCCCATATCAAGTATAGGCTGAGATTAACGCTATGATTAAGCATGCAGTACACACTGCAATATTTACACCAAAGAAGCCTCTCCCCCAAATCTAATTGTATGTTCCTAGTTTCTAGATCCTTTCAGATCTTGCCTCGACCCAAATTTAGGTTGCGACCCATGGGTTGAGAACCGCTGATCTGTACAGTACCGGTTTCGAAATTCTGCTTTCAAACAGGGAAAGTATAAATCGAGTAATAAACCCTACTACACATTTCAAGCATTGCGATGGGTCATTATAGCTGCAAACAGCTATTAAGGCCAACAAAGTTCAAATGCATCAGTATGTATGTCTGGCTTCATTGTTTTAGCACAACCTGCCACGCTCAGTAAATTTAATTTCATTTGAATCTTAAAATCAGATATCGCACCTGAGGGGACGTTTCTAATGAAATTGCAAAAGCATATGCTCGAGAAGAAAACACATGAATCTTTTCAAAAAGCGGAGAGGTCCCACTAGAACATCTCTCTTTTCACAGGTGGATGGATGATGATACTTACATTTCGTCCATTTATGATAGGGTACTGACAAGTTGAAAACCTTCATGCTACACAGCCCAGTCAGTAATATTTGCTTCTATATAATGGTTCACCCAAGACTTACATTTTACAAAGAAAAGTGTCTCAGTGAGCAGCACTATTGTCTCACATGTCCAGGGCTGAGGGTGTCTTTGAATGGTACACAGTGTATGATTTCTGGCATCCTGCTGCCCTCGCTAGTTGACACAGCCTGCCCCATGGATGGGAGGGGTTGCACATTAACTCACTCTCACTGAATTTAAATGAGCTCCTACCTTCCAAAGCTAACATAATAAAATACTTACTGTAATACCAAACGACGTGCAGGCTGAACATTTTCCTCAGTGTTTTTATGAGGGAGGGAGGCTATAAAACATTCAGCATTTAGCCTATAAAACAAGCAAATTTTAGGTTGCATGTAATTAACCATAGACCACAGACCACCCATTTACATTAATACCCAGTATCCTTCAGCTCCATGATGATCCTGACCTGAAATGCTTTTAGCACTTTTCAGCACAGGCACTCCTGGCTGAATCTAGATAAGGAAACACAGGGTGCTCTTGAGAAATACAATGGCTTCTAATTACACTGAAGCCAAGAGAGGCGCAGAAGCATTACTAAACAGTCAGGCTTTCAAGCCAAAAGGAGGAAAGCCACTACCTTTGCTCACACTTAACTTCATGAGGGCGATAATGATTATAAATTAAAGGTGAAGGAACAAGAAGCAGAGAGTGAGGAGCACCTTGCAGCAAGCTGATGTGGGGCAAGCGCTGTCTTGTGCCAGGGGCCCAGGCAGTAAATGAAGAAACCGAGTCTCTCAGGCAATACACCGAAGGTTCTCTCCCTAGTGCAGCTCTCTTCTTCAGCCACTTCAGGCCAAATCATAGCAGCACTTTGCTGTTTAAGGGATCCATTTAAGGGATCCATTTCAGTATATTCCCTGGAAATATTTGATCTTACCACAGGCCTTAAAGGCAACATTTATTACAATGATTTACAGTTACACAGTAGGTGAGTTTCACTTTAAACCTTAAACATTAAAAAGTCACACACCGGTCATATAAATTAAAACACACTGGTTTAACAGACAAAAGAACAATAACAATCTATCCAAACAGTTATTTTGATTGAGGTCTATTTTGAAGAACCAGACAGTACTTGGGGGGGGGGGGACTTTCCTTCTAATAGGAACCTGAAGGAGAGCTGCAGATCGAGGTTATGGGAGTAACTACTTTGAGAGGAGGAGACATTAAGTGAAAGCAGACATCTGCAAAATTCGGCCATGAGGTATAAGAGGCCGATTTAACAACCTCAGATTACTGAACCAGCAAACAGATGTGCATCGCATTAAGCATTTCAAACTGGGGGGTGCCTGGGGGGGAATTTGACAATTTTATATCGTGATCAGTCTTGAAGACACCCACGATTTACTTTCCGTGCGAATCGGGGAGATCGTGACCTTGTGCGCCCATCTACTAGTGTTTCCAAACCTCACATAAAACACTGATGGCCAGTAACAACAAGGGTCTGTGCTACATTCACAAAACAACAGAATGACTTCCTACTATAGATGGCTGGGCTGATGGCCAAGCTACTTCACATGTCCCTACTACAAGACCTCTATCCTGCATGGCGTTTCGAAAAATAATTCAATGTGAACGATCAGCATGGCGGAACTGGTACCAAAAAATGACCCAGAAACCTTCAGAAGTGTGCCAAAGGTTAGGCTATGCACAGTCTGATATTTCGCAAAGCGAAATTTGTCAGGTTACAGTCAGCACTTCTGGAGGTAACCCAACAAATTTATTCAACCACCCTAAACAGAAGCATCTAACAGCTTTTTTAAATATTTAAAATAAAAGTTTAACGACCATTTTGAAAACCGTGTCATTAACCCTCCCAACCCTATGCATTTTTCAGTGTTTTTCTATCCATCCCTTTGATTCCAGGCTTATTACATGGCATGTACATGAGTTACCCACATATGCTGTATGCTTTTGCTTTCAGAACATTCTGGGCTACTCAGGTATGGCATAACTTAATGTGTAAATACTGACAGTCTTAATATTATTCTTATTAGGGAAAAACAACTTGCACCTATAAAAAATTCTCAATTTTTCTGTCTTATCTAATATAAATATTTGCAGGCACTACAAAGATAATCCTGTAAATGCTCTATATCTCTATGATGTGGGGATGCAGGGGTTTCATTGGGAGCCTTTCTATGGCTTAGTATTGTGAAAGAATACACGGTTAGTGCCAGACGGAAACGGGTATCTTTGATTTCGCATCTATTTGTTGAAGTTATCTGATAGAAAGCAATGATTAATAAAGTGAAATTTGAGAATGAAACTTTTATTCATTATTTTAGCCTCAACAGACCATGCTTTAGCACTTTCAAACATACAAACTTTTTGGAACAAATAAGAAAATATCAAGTAATTGTGTTGCCAAGAAATGGAATGCTGCTTTTTTATTTCTAGTAAAACTTCAGCCCATTTGAGAGTTTTTCCATCCCTTTATTTACAGGTTTATAATAAATAAATTATAGAATACATATTTTTCCCCAGAAGAGTAGTACATGGATCACTGTGGAAGCGAGTATGCAGTTTGTTTTCCAAGTAATATCAATGTTTTATTGATTATTAGGGGTGTTTTGTGGGAAAATGTTTAAAATGTACGCCTAGAATACTTTAGTGCACAATGTTGCATCTTGGACAACCGGATCCAGTAAGTTCTCTAATTTCCAATGATATGCGATTCATGACTGAGCTTTATACCCATCTAAAGTTATGAGCCTAAGATTTATGGTTGCGAGAATCAACACATTTTGTGTTTGTCTGGTTCTAACGGTTAATACAACAATGTGTTTTAAAAGATGCTAACAGATAAGTCCTTAAGCTTGTTTGAGTCTAGATATTCTTCAAAGTATATTTCAAAATGGGGAAGAAAGACCGAAATTCCGATCCTGGATAGTGACGGTGTTAAAAAGATCACTTTATGATTGGTTTGGGAGATTCGCCCTGTTTCAAATCACAAGTTACTTTCTGTCAAGATGCACAAGCTACACTGAACCCATAGACCACCCAGTGCAACTTTCCAGCTTGTAGGCTGTAAACTGTGGGCTGTTTTTTTTTTTATATAAACCAGTAATGGAAAACATAACTCACCTCCCTTAATATTCTGATGCAACATAAAATCATATCACATACCGAAACACAATGTTGGTAGAAAAACTGCAGGAAAGTAATTTCACACTTTATGAAAGTGCACATGAATACAAGGCTTGACTTAAAATACTACAGTGAATAAAAATCTCTGAAACCAGAGCCATTATTAAGGGAGTGGTCAACTTCTAGAAATTTCTCAGACTGATGGACAGACTGATGTACAGACAGAATTCCCTAGATGATCTAAAAGTGAAGCATGTTGCAATGAAAACATATATCCGTGGGATGTAGTCTTCAATCGCTGCAAGTGTCCTGCCTACGCCTAAGCTCTCACCACAATTTCACAGTAGCCAAAGTGTGAGACCCTGTATCTACCGTACAAAGTAGGTAAAGACTTGAGACCTAATTATCCAAAGTACATCATTAGCCGGTACACTTCAAGCAAACTGCTTCTCTCAACAAAGGCTTGGCATCTAACTGGCTTGGCACGGTTCCTTCGGCATTACAGCTGCCACCCCTTTAGAGGAGTATGCTACCAACATCTTTTGCAAAAGCTGTATCACTACTGTTATTTAATGCAAAATTATGAGCGATCATATCTTGAGTCTGTACTAACTCAACTCTCAAAATCATGATGAAAGGCAGCTCACAGAGATTTTTTGCACTTCCCTTTCCGCAGTGAGTTATACATGCTGTACAGTGGTACCTCGGTTCTCGAACTTAATCCTTTCCAGACTCCGGATTGAATTCTAAAAAGTTTGAGTTCTGATCAAATTTTTCCCATAAGAAATAGTGGAAAACCAATTAATTGGTTCCCGGCCCCCCCAAAATTACACCTAAATAAGTTTGAGGTTTTTTACCATTTAAGCACAAAATAAACAGGATAAAACAAGAGCATTTTTTCTTAGTGGCTTCCAAATCAATAAAGATCTTATCCCAACACTACCCCCCGGTCCTGCCCCAATCGTCCACTCCTTCCATGTGCCACGCCCCCTTGTTAACGTCGTGCGGGATCCCCATGTGATCAGTCATTTTTGGTTGCTGTCATTAGTCCTCTGTATTAAGTCTGCGTTTCAATTTGTTTCCCCAATCTGGTTATTGGGTGCATTTAACTTGCTTACAGCGCTGGCTTAAAGCAAGGCATTCTGATCCTGACGCAATGCATTACGGTTAGATCCACTGTGACCTCTCACCCAGCTGCACAAACTAGAACCGCCTTCGACACACGTTTGTTCTTATTGGCTGAAGAGTTTGGTTACAGCCACCATGCGGCTGGGCATTCACACAGCACAAATACAACAGATTACAGCATGTGGAGCGGCACTAAAGGCAACATGGCTACAGATGGTCTACAAAAGGCGATTGTAAGTGAATTAAACAATGCTGCTGTTTTATATCATTTGGTAAATATTTTCAGATTTTATGAACGCAAGACTTCAATCTATGCAGTGCATGGGCATACAGGAAGTTTGGGTACTAATATATTTTAGAACAAATTTGCAGTATATCACTCGCTGTAGCAGGACTGACTGTATTTAACTTATTTTTTTCCATTTATTATCATTAGGTCTGACAGTTTAATCCATTTAGTGACCACGCCATACCAACTTCTTCCATTCAGTCCTGGGGTCTTTATGGTCAATTGCATTAATTCATTGTGTCTGATGTTCAGGATGGTTAATAAATGTGATACAATACTTAACAAGTGCTTATTTGGTTTACGATTCAAGTTTATGCATAGAGGGCACTGTAAATTGGCTCACCAGTGCAAACAAAAAGGGCCTGAAAAATTAGGACTGAGTGCAGTAATTGCTAAGAGGTTTCAGAATGCACTCGGCAGCTGGCACTCTGTCAGTCTGGGTTAGTGGAAGAGACATTTCTGGTTCAGATCAACAAAGACAAAAATAACTGTGTCAAACAGCTGAGAAATCATGCTTCAGAGACTAGGAGTCTAAAGCAGAGAAAGTTAAGAGTGAGGGCAGATGATCATTTTAAAGGCAAATGACTATTTGGGGAATCAATACACTTTTTATTTTGCCTTTCAAATTAATTAAAACCAATGGATTTCACATTTCACTGTAGGGTACACTAAGGCCAATCAGCTGAACACCTACAGAACTGCAGGAATTATCTGAGGTATCCTCAACAAACTGGACTGTAATCCCAGTGCACCAGGCCTATATCCTAGCATGATTTGTTTTTATTCCCAGATCGTTACTGTGCTTTAGATCAGGTGCAACTGTGATCTTCACAAAGGGTACATATCTCCTAATTCTGTCAGATGTGAGACAAAATTTGACACAAAGTTGTACTAAAATGGGTATTGTGCATTTAAGGGTCGTGGACCCTATAACGATTAATTGCCAATGCAGATTAGGCAATATTGGGAATGAAAGAGTTGCACAGATATACAGATAATGGGAGACAGAGGATAACTATGATTTTTAGTCTGAACTTTTTTATACAACAGTTTAGCACAAGGCTGAATGACTCAGTCTAAATGGCCAAAGTATATGCCGGGTATATTAAGCTCTTAAATCAGTTTTCCTACTCATCTTCTGTACACGTGTCCTATGCAGGGTTTGCAAGAGTCCAGAGCCTAACCCAGCACAGGATGTGCATGCAGAGACAGAGAGAGAGAGAGACACAGACAGAGAGAGAGAGAGAGAGAGAGAGAGAGAGAGAGAGAGAGAGAGACAGACAGACAGACCAAGGTCCAGTTTAGCAACTCCAATTCATCTTAGCATGTCTTTGTATTGTGGTGGGAGGGGGGAGAGACCAAAGAACCATTAGGAAACCACACAATGAATAACATGGGGACAACATGTCAACTCCACACATGTAGAACTGGGTAGGAATTCAAACACTGGTACCATAGGCGTGAGGCAACAGTGCTAACCACTGCACCACCATATGGCCTTGCTGCCTACAGTACTTGGGTAAAATTGAAGGTTTTAATAAACAGTCACAATTTAGCTCTTTTTCCCCCAACAAACACATGCCGTAGTATAACTTTAAAAGAAGTCACAGTTGCAATGACATCAAATGGTCTAGATAATGATCAAACAAAAGCAAGTACGAATGAATATCGAAAATATCGAATCGCAATTTCTCTGACACAAATTGCCATTACGATTCAATTTGGGATTTTTTATGTCAAGCTTCAGTTCAATATTCTGACGTGCCTGGGTCCGACGTGCTGTATAATGCACATCCTAAATCGTGAATTTCGCGACTTGCTAATCACGTTGTTTGAAATCGCGATTTAGATTTGAAATCGATAAATCATGCAACCCTACTTGAGTGCCAACAGCAAACACAGCCCAGTAATACCAGTGACAATTAAGATCTGAAGAGGAGATGCTTCACTTTCATCTGACTATAGCAAAGAGGTTTCACTGGCCCCACCAATGAATGCTGGCTGGAGAAATTAAAAGCATTGCGAATCACCAAAATTCTGGGATATCACAAAGGTCTAAGCTTCATTCCAAAATGAACAGTGAAATATTAGCTGTTATTTTCATGAAAAACTTTGGTAGGAAATATACTGGTTTTGTCGATTAAATTATTTGCTTGTAAGATTATATTGTGCATTTAATATTAAAATATACTATACTGTTAATTTCAAAATACCAAAAATTACCAGGCATGAACAACAATAAATAAATAGAACAGAACAGAACAGAACAGAACAGAATAGAATAGCTGCTTGAACAACTAAACACACAGTAAAGAATTGGGGGAGGTTGATGGGTCAAACAACCTCCTCTCATTTGTAAATTTCTTATATACTTATGCAAATAAAAGTCAATATTAGCAAATTCTTCACGAAGCCGGTCTGTTTCATGCAGTGGAATTGAATATGCTGAGGAAAACAAGACCAGGAGAGCTGGCATGAAAACCACAAGAATACAGGTGTGGGTATACAGAACTAAACATTCAAGAACATAATCAACACCACAGACTACTGAAACTATTGTCCCTTTTCATGAACCATGATGCTGGGTAACAAGCGCACGTGTGGAACGCTACATACTCTCAAAATGCACATACAGCTTCTCTGCTAAACTTCATTTAGGGAGCAGAAAAGATGCAAAAATCACAACTTTCTAAAAAACAGGTGTAATGTAGTGGTGGGAGGTAATTATGGATTACAATGGATTGTTCTGAAGAGTCGGGCTTCGTTAGCTAGAGGGAGGAGAGGAGAGAGCGGCGGGAAGAACGGCAGACTGCAGTGACCCGGGAAGCCCGAGGGCTGCCATGCCACTCAGGTAAGGGAAGCCATAAACCAGAAGGATCTGTGGCAGCGTGTGGACCCTGTGTGGTTATGGGAGACTCATTTTAATGAGGGTCTGCTATCCACCAATGACCCTACTGGAATTTTGATGAGCTATTTGTCAGACTGACTCAGGATCAGTGATTCATTGAGATTAATAGCGCCCAGTTTACCATCTGAGCAGACACACCAGGCTAAAGTGCAGAACAAGTTTAACAAATGAGCAATGGAGCCATTCTGCCTGAGCACTGAGCAACCGGGTTCTCAGGAGGCACTGATATTCCAAAGCCACTCTGCTCCTTTGCCATCATAATGACCATACATACAAAAAAAAACAACAACGGGAATATGACTGGGCTAGGCAATGCTAAATGACCTATGAATATTGCAACAAGACAATTCATCCTGAAGTTATTCAAAAACATGTTTTTTTTTTTTGTTTTTTTTTTAAAACTAACCAGACTGTATAAACATTTATTCACCTGCAGAATATGTTTTAGTTACAGAAAGAGAGGATCCGCCACAGTTTGGTTTTAGGGCGTTAAATGAGACCACCTCATTAACTCATATTCCCCTGCACGTCATTTAACTCTGATGATACTACAGGGTAACTATAAATGCTTTAAATGTGTTGTCGGTAACTACATGATCACACAAAAATGCATCATAGATCCCCATACAAATAAATAATTGAATATAAAGGGTAGAGTCACTTGTCTATCTGCATTTGTGCTGTACTTACTCTCCTGCCCATGTGGGCTATATTGTGTTGGAAAAACAACAGAACAACTAAAATTATGAATCTGTGAGTATAACTGTGCAATAGTAACATGAATGGATCATGACGGCAACACGATTTATGGGTCCCTAAGAGCTGAGGATTGGGACAGCCACCTTCTTAAGAGCAAACCTTGGTATAATTTGGGTTTAAACACAGCAGCACCACATATATAGCATGAATGAAGACTTCTTGCTTTCTGCAATATGATACTTATATATTTTGGTGATTATTCTGTGATATGTTCTTGTGTGATACTATTCAATTGCAGTATACAGAAGGCATAGCTGCACTACCACCAACACTCCCCCCACCCCCCAAAAAATAATTTATTAAAAGGCCAACTTTGTACTCAGGTTCACTCAATCGACGCCTGCAGCTGTTCTTTCAAGTGCCAGAACTGACTAGGATTAGGAATTTGACTCAATTAAATTTAATTTTGTGCTGCAAAAAAAGATAATCGATTCATCGTGTGATCAACGAATTAATTAGTTGAGCCAGCACACACGCTTTAGGTGCAAATGCTTAAAAAGGATATTTAAGGCATAGATATAATATACAATGCAGGGAATCTCCAAGTGACAAAGTGGCATAGAAACAAAGATCTGCTCCTATAGATCCAAAGATCTCCACTGTATTTAGCGTGTTAATGTTTGTACCCGTATACAGGTATTTTCAAACGCTACTGCAGTGATAACATTTGCCAAGAAGAGGGAACCAATTCATCTTTCTGCAGAAATTTCAAAATACTGCAGAATACGAAAACTTGTTGAGCTTGAGCAGTGTTTAAAATAAAGTTCACCTATCTCACAAGTTTGTACCTGTCCATCCATCCATCCATGTTTTTGTACCCACTCATCTTATGCAGGGTTATGGGGTCTAATGCTTGTCCAAGAACCTACAGCATACACAGCAGGGAAGAACACAAGGCAGGGCACCAAGCCCTCACACTCATCCCATTCACAAACACACTCACACCTTCAGGTCGTGTCATGTTCTACCCCGTCTTTTATCCGTTTTCCTTATTTTGCAGTACATCTGCCCTCTGCTGCTGAATACTTTAACACTTATCCACAAAGCCATAGCTACATATATTACATGAAGGTTAAATTATGTAATAAAACATTAAATTGGAACTGTAAACATGCTGTGAAGATGTTCATTCACAAAATGGTGCTTTGTATTTCTCTGCTTCACACAGCTAACAAAATCGTGGTTGGATGTGACATACTCAGTGTTTCACCCTGTTCTAAATTACCTAAAGCAAATT
Organism: Pollimyrus isidori; assembly: GCA_019775955.2. Lineage (NCBI taxonomy): Eukaryota > Metazoa > Chordata > Actinopteri > Osteoglossiformes > Mormyridae > Pollimyrus > Pollimyrus isidori. Next base: position 25,032,335 of record JABFDZ020000039.1, on the reverse strand, counting down.
AACGTTATAAATTTTGTACAAGGTGTAGCTGCTATCATCACACAAAGACTGTTTTAATGGCTGATCCCGAGCGACACTCTAGGCATCTGTGAGGAGGAGAACAGATTTGGCTATCCAGATGCTGACAATGCCGTAGGCAGCCGCACACATGTAGCGCCTCCCTCATTTGCTATTCCAGTCTTCATTATTTCATCTCTCATTTAAGTAACAAGCCTGTCTCAGCTTGTGTAGGTACTGTGATTAGAATGACATTCATTTATTAACTGAACAATAACATACCGTGTCATGATAAATTTTTGATTCCCTGCCTTTTTAATTATTCGTAATACTTAATTGTTCCTGATCTCTGAACAAGTTTAAGAAAATACGACCAGACAACCACAATAAACACAACACAGTTTTTAAATGGCCATTTCATTCATTGAAGAAAAAAATTATAAAAATCAACACTCATATCACCCATGTGGCAAAGGAATCCTCCAGTAACAACTAATAAACCACATCGAAATGATAATGTGTTAAATTAAACTAGATGTACCCAAGCTTGATTGCTGCCAGCCCTGTTGAACCTACACATCACTTAAATAGAACTATTTAGGAAAAGTGCAGTTGGGCAAGGGGTCTCATGAAGCAGCACGCCAAGCCTTGATCAAAAGAACTTCCTGAGGACCTGAGAACGTAAGTTATTGAAATATATCAGTTGAGAAATAGTCACAAATCACTCTCTAAAAAACCATGAGAGCCATCATCTCCAAATGGAGAACCACTTGGAACAGTGGCAAACCTAGCAAAATTACTCTAAGACGGTAAAGAAAACTCATCAGGGAAGTCACAGCAGACCCCAGATGAACGTCTAAGGAACTACACGCCTCTCTCAGGTCAGTTAATGGCTACATTCAAGATTCCACCATTAGAAAGACACTGGGAAAACACGGTGCCATGGAAGAGGTGTAAGTAGTGATGGGCCGATCCACATTTTTCCAGGTCTAAATCGGATTCCGATACACAACTGTCAATACTAATAGAATCCAATTCAAGAGGTATTTTTACTTTAATATGTTAATATAACATTTATACTTTATCTGCATTAAAAACAATAATGGTTACTTTAAATGGTTTACTATAAAAATACAAATGAAAAAAAAAAAATCCCAAAAACTACTTTTTTTATATTGCTAAATAATAGTATATTAGACTACTAGAGACATACACAACATACTATTTCATCATGTTTGTACCTCTTGTTTTAAGCATTTTTGAGGTGTTTGCAGTTCAGTTTTAATATCTTCCAAGAGAGTATTTGCAAGTGGCAAATGCTTAAAATGCCCTTCAATTTTTCTTCCACTGGCAACACTATCAGACACTTTGTTGGGGCAGCAGCCCCTTGTGCATAAACTGCAGCATGAAACAGCGCAAGCTAGCGACTCCTAAATCATCCATTGCTTTTTTTCATATTATTCATACAACTGCAGGATTTTTCACTAAATGCTACTTTTACCTCTGAACTTTGTTTTTACAAAGAAGTTTTACAAAGGTGTGTAAAATATCTGAAGATCATCATCCTCTTATCTGATGTTCTTATGTTCCTTCTACTCCAAAGAGTACGTGCATGATATCACAACAGGCGGAAATCACTGCAGTCACACCCACTGAGTGGCAAATTCATTCAGGGGCAGCTTTAGCATTCAGCTTGAGACCTGCAAAAAAAACTAAAATCAAAAAGGGCTTTCTGTGATCGCACAAGAAATAGGAGCTGTAATATGATCTTTTTACAGACTGATGAAAACTAAAGTAAGTATTGTATGTGTATTGGTCACATATGGCTGATACCCAGTCCGACTAAGACGTATGGGTGGGTTGGAACACTGATCCCAATATCAGATCAGTGTACCTCTAGTTGTAAGGTAAAGTCGAGAAGAACATAAACGCTTATATAGAGGTGGCTGTATACTACAAATGATAAGAACAATCTGCTGCATACCGTGTTCATCTATGTCATGTCACAATGCTAGTGGAATGGGAATGTTTTGATTTGAGATTTGATTTGCGATATATTTTTAAGTCAAGCTTCAGTTCAATATTCAGGGTGTAACAGATTTAAAACATAAGATGCAGCATTACATCAATCTTGAAGTCAACTGATATATCGGGGCGATATTTGGCATTTTTTAATGTATCAGAATTGGCCGATATCTAATTGTAGTATGCCGATTTACAGACAGGCACGTCTGCGGGCAGCCCAGTATTACTGTTGCTGTGGAACACGTGACCCATGTTGCTTCAAAAGATAACGCAAATTACGCTGTCAGGAACTGGCATAAGGATAATGAGCCTTCAACCAACTGCAGCTCATTGATTGACAGTTTAGATTTCCGATGCTGCTATTTTTATTGGTTATAAGTTTGAGTTATTGTTTACAAGTTGTATTGTGTTTTTGCTAAAGTTTATACTTAAATTTACACAAGTCAGTATTCAATAAATGCCAAGTTGTATTGTTTATTATTATTATTATTATTATTGCAATATTTTACCATGTAAATAGAGGGGAAAGTGTTCAATTATCAGCCAAAAGAAAAAAAAAAAAACTGGCATATCGGTCGACCTCCACATCACCAAATCATTACTCAGTTCACAGTCAAAAACCCTCCAATGTGGCAGAATTAAAACAAATCTGTGAAGAAGAGGTGGTCAGAATTTCTCCACAATGATGCCAAAGACTGATTTCCTCTTTAGGGAAAACGTTTTACTGCAGTTGCTGCTGCTAAAAAGGCACAAAAAAACTAAGTTTAGATGACAGACCGAGCGACTGTATTAATTAATCCCTCGGGAAGGTTCCTCCGGGAAATTCAGTTTCTAGCAGCAATAATACACCACCCTAATAGTAGAGTCTCACACAGCAGTACATCACAAAACAACAAGGTAATAATATAGGAAAGAGTAATCAATAGCGGTGGGATGATAGTAATAATAAATAATTATTGCACGGGTTAATTGCAGAGTCATGTTTATTTATTGTGTAGTCAATAAAATGTCCTCCTGTCCCCCCTCCTGTTCCCTGCCTCCCAGTGAGGAGTTGAACAGTTTGATGGCATGCGGGACAAAGTACTCTAGTTCTGCATTAGAGGAGAAGCATTGTGTCACTTAACATACTCCTCTGGTTGTTAATGACATGGTGCAGAAGGTGCCTGACATTATCCATAATTGCCAGCAGTTTGTTCAAAGTCCTTTCCTCTCCCACTGTAGCCAACGTGTCCAGTTTCATGCCGACAACAGAGCCAGCCTTCCTGATCAGTTTTTCCAGCCTGGATAAGTCTGAGCTGCTCCCCCAGCACGCCACACCGAAGTAAAGGACGCTGGCCACCAC
>JABFDZ020000039.1:25017065-25028871 GCA_019775955.2 Pollimyrus isidori | reverse complement strand
ACTTTCACATATCAGCGGTAAATAAAGATAGAACAAATGAAAAATAGCTGCAGTTATTGTTGTTACTGTAAGCAGCAGTATAAGGGGGGTCAGAGGTACACTCCAATCTAATTTTTCATACTGTCCAGATATAATATCGAGGTATGTGAATTATTTATTTATTTTTTTTACAGAACACTATTTCACCATTTTGAAATATTGGCACTGGGAGCGGTGGGGGGGGGGGTCCGGGCTAATTTGGCCATGGAGAGGGCACTCTGTGCTACAAAATAGTGACACATTTACCCAAAAGTGTAGTAGTGCAAAGATAAAGTTGTCTGGAATATTTCCCTGTCATCCTCCATTTCAGCAATTCATGCACAGGCACATGAACCGAAACCAGGAGCATCTTTATTTATCGGTTATGATGCTTGGAGACAGATGTCTTGAATTGCCACCTTAATAATCAGTTCATTACCACAGAGGTCCCCAACCAATGGGCCGCGGACGGTACCGGGGCGTATAGAAAAAAAAAATATATATATATATGTTTTATCGACGATCAGAGTCTGAGTGATGTTTTATTTTTTTTGGAATATAAAAAATTTGGGGATTCTGTGGTGAGTTTTATTTTTATGTGGTTTATATTTGTTTTTATGCCAGTCGCATCATTTTATTGCGTCGTATTTACGCCCCACACTTTAAAGGCCGCTCCCTGAAAATATTGTCTGACAAGTAACCGGTCGGTGGCGCAAAAAACGTTGGGGAGCCGCTGCCTTACAAGACATCTTTACACCCCGATTGACAATGAATTTTATCGCTAATTATCTGCATTTTTGTGGCTTGCCGCATGATTTTTTTGGTTTAGAATGCACAATGAATGAAACAAACTGACGCAAGCAAAACCTCAATTCACAAGTAGATATTAGACACAAACATTTGATAACTGTGGCTGTGAGGTGGTTATGGCTAAAGATGGTTACAGCTGGTTATAATCGGTAGTTTAGAAACATTAAATAATCATGCAGCCCTAACAGTCGCCATTGTTTTTCTCATGACACTGCCTTCGTATAACATTTAGATTACCTACGTAATTCAGCAAAGTCATTTGACATCTTGAAACTATTAAAAGTCCTTGTACTACATTGAGTTTTGACAGGTAAGTGATGCAGGAAAGAATAATTTAACTAGCAAGCTTACCAGAACTGCAAAAGCAAAACAAGTGCAGCCTGAATGGATAATAGACAGGGCATGAAATAAAAACCGGTCTTAGTGTGTTTAATCATATTGTTAAGGGCTTGGGCACTTTTAAATAAGTGATTATGTGTGCGTGGTGGTATCTGCTCCAGGCGGCCAACATGTCACACCTCTACACCCTTTGAACTTAAAGGAACATAAACTTGATTCCATTAAAAATTATTAGGAATGACCTTAATTTAAAATCTTACTTCAATGAAATCTATTTTCAAAACATGTCTGATGCTCACCCATAGCATCTATAAGAGCATCACTCCGCAAGACCTTTAAAACATGGCCAGCATTTTGAAAGATTTCAGATTCATGTCTTATTAATCAAAATCAAACATGCAGAGGTCATTTTCATTCTATGCAGTGGTTTCAAAAGAAAAGTACTATACATGCTATGTTAATTCATCATCCACATAAATGAATCAAACAGAGGCTTTACTTACGGTATTTCTGGGAACCAAATGTACGAGCAAGCTTGTCAAGAAGATCGGGAAATTCATATTTCTCTTCATTTGCCATAACCCAGAAACATTTCTCAGACATCTCTTGTGGTAGGATCTACACATTTGCAAATAAAGATGTTTAGAATTCACACAGAAAGGTCTCTCAGAAAAGATTTCCCTAACATACTGCAAAAATTATATTATTTATAAAACATAGCTAAATATTTCATAGTAGTAATACACCGCATACAACAATAAAGGATACATTTTAATAACTGGGATGTTTCTCGGAATTGTCCGAAAACTAGTACGGATGATAATCTACAACAAAATAAACCATTTGACAAATTTCTTAAGTGATGACTAAGCTCTGTTGCTCACTTTCTCACTCTCAATCACACATACACACACACACAATCCATGACAATGGCAGACTCACTAACCGTTAAGTATTATTTACAACCATAATACAACAGCAGCAGGTGTTTACAGGTCCCTTCTGGATAACCTTTTATTAAATCACCACACAGGTAATGGCACAAGATTAGAGTATCTGATGACTTGGCAACAATATTACCTTGTTCCTCTGATGTGTGAACACCATAATTTTCTATTAATGCAGAATAGCAGCCCACTTTAATTTTATTAGGTTATGATGTTTGGGCATGTGCAATTCTGAGACAAATTTACAACCACTATTACAGATCAGTTGACTACTTTGTGTAAACAATACAAACTACACCCCACAAAGCCTGATATTATGTCTAATGGCAAAGCATATTACAGTACCAACTGGTCTGTATTGTTTACAACCTCTGTTTGCAGTTGGAATACTGAATATTGTCTCTCTGTGAGGCCATTATGTGTCCATCTTCTAATGGCAATGGCTCAGGTGATTCAATATTTCATAAAACATTTAGCATAAATCTTTGTCTTACAGGAAAATTCCATCCAGTTTAAATATCCATTCTTGTTTTCAGTATCAGAAATCCATAACAAATTGTTCTCTCTCTCCCGTTACAATTTATTCATGGTCATTGAAAGCCAGGAACGCATTAGGCAAAATTTTTACCTTTGACCAGTTTAGGCGCTTCATGGTGACATCAGGCTTAAACTCTTTCTTAGGCCTTAAGCCGAATGGCAGCACACTCTGAGGTAAGCAGGACAGCAGCCCACCAATGCCTGGTGGGGGGGGAGGCGGAGGAACTCCACAGGGAAGCGGAGCCCCAGGGGTGTGGGAGGGTGCTGCAGGGTTACAGCCCGGGAGAGGAGGCGGTGGTGGTGGTGGAGGAGGGCAGGGCCCTGACCCCCCCAGGAGAGGAGGAGGGGGCGGAGCCGCCTGAGGATTAGTGCAAACAGGAAGGGCCCCAAACTGCAAAATGACAAACAGGGATTATTTAGAAGTGCAAAAAGGTTTGGAGGGCGTGGGTGAAACATGCCCTTACATACTGTAGAAACAAAAATTGACTTAAATTAAGTTTGATTTTATTGTGTTTAGAATTCAGGTTTTGTCCTGTCCCAGATATTTAGAGTTTAGAGTGTGTGTGTGTTTTCCTCCACTATTTCCTTTTAAATGGTTTTTCTTTCTGCCAGAAAGACACAGACATATCAGTGACACTAAAAGCAGGGTGGAGGTAAAGCAGACAAGAATGCCACAAGTTACTTTAGTACTACAGATTAAACAGTAAAACTTAATAGTAAAAAAATATTTATAAAACCTTTCTATAAAGGTGAAACCTGAACCAAGATGCTCATTTATGTTGATTTATGTGCTGCCAGTATGATGATAACTATTTTAAGGTTCATTTAAAAAGGTTGGGATTTCACAAATTCTACGGCTACAAAGCTAGAGCAGGCTCAAACTTGTATATTGTACAAATTAAGCTTCACGATGTGAATATTGACTTTGCATTTTACGCACAAGCAACTGGCACACTGCACAGACCATGACAGTCAGATGGGTTGAAACCATCAATAAGTAGCACAATACATTTTTTACTCTGTCATAGGCAACAGAACTTAGCAAGCTTTGTAATTGCAATGGCCTTTTCCTTTGAAGATGATCTACTACTTGTTGAAAAATTAAAGATAAAGTTTAGCACTGCTTGTTTTGCATATGCTCTGAGTCAAATAAACATTTGCATATTCACTGCAGGACTTACTCATACACAGCGTGGTGTATGTGAGGAATTTAACAAAATTAGGAGTACAGACAGACAGACAGATAGATAGATATTGATACTGTTGATCACCATGGGGGAAGTTCACTTTACACCTCCCTGTTGGTGAGAGCAAGCTGATTGCAAAGGGCAGCCACCTGTTACGGCAGCCAGGGAGCTAGACCTGGAGATGAAAGGCCTTGCTGAAGGTCCCATACCTGTGCTGCGGCTGGTCTTCAACCAGACACCTTCTGACCACATGCACAGAGGCTTAACCCATTCAGCCACATGCTGTTTTTATATTTATATATATTATATTTTACATACACAATATTTATATATAAAATATTACTGAACACATGACAAGAAACCAATCACAGAGCAAGTAGGCGGTTTCTGGCAGTTAATGCTCCTTTGACACAACAGGGCAGAAAAGTAGTACTCATGACTAAATAAAGGAGACATTTCAACTAATAAAACAAGCTTGTTGCTTATACTACTGCGCTGTGTGGCACCTTCCTTAGTGTTGCACGGCAGGACCCAGACCAGAGCGTAAAACAACCATTTGCGGTATACATGTGGCACAACTGTTAGAAAATCGATTGATTCCACTAATCTTAAAGTTAACACAAAAAATAAAGCGAATATTTTTATACCGCACCCCTCCAAGTAAACGGATAGCTATTAGGCAAAAGAAATCAAAGAAAACAAAAAAAAATGTCACGTCCGCGGCAGCTATGACGTTACATTAGCCTCCACGCTGCTTTAGAGATCAAAGCCTCCTGAATAAATACACGATTCCTGAGCAGCAAATACAGCGTGGATAGTAATGACGGCGTCGGTGAGCAGGACACCATGAGTGTTTGCTCTCCGCCACTCAGCCGGCAGTCTCTGGCTGCCTCAGCAGAGCCTCGCAGCAACCCAGCTTTTTCAGATTGGGGGCGACGACGGACGGAGGCTGTGTAGGCAGCTAGGGGAATGGGAATCAGCCTGACATGGTGACAATAATGACAGCAAGGGCATGCCTGCTGCAGCATGCGCATTACATCACTGCGCATGAGAGCGAAACACGGGCTGTGCTGTCAGAACTCATTTGTGTCTCAGTCTTGAACTTCTGGTGCACTTTGAGACTGAAAGCTCCTTCCTTTGCAAGCACTCAGTCACTTGTTATATTAGATTTGAGAGACATAAAACAACACATCAAAAAGAAACAAATACAACCGCTTTAAAATGTAACGACTGGTGTAAAAGGGCTGCATTTCTGTAAACGTTACCGCCATTGTTAAAAAGAAGGAAAAGCTTCCAAAAGATGTGAATATTCCATGCCAAAAGGTTGCGTTGAATTATGATTTAAATTTGACAGAGGAGAAACTTCTGATTTACCGAGTGAATCTAGAAAATCCAAGTATGCAAAAACCTCCTTTCTATTAAATTCAGGTCGTTTGCTTTGGCACCACTTATAACGGCAGGTGAAAAGGACAACTTACGAGCCACCCTCAGGATCCCCGGGCACTCCTTACGGCAGTTTGGACTCGATTTTAGTTTTCCGAAGGTAAAATCAAATGTTGTAACCAGGGCAACAAAGCTCCACAAATTGTGTAGTACAAAGCAAATGGCTTATTGATCTGTGCAACAGTTTTAGATTAAAGACTCACAAAAGGTCAGTCATGGTGTCTCCGCAGTCACTACCTCTTGAGGTATAAAACCTGTATTGAATTTACAACAATGATTTCTGCAAGGCTGTTCTAGGACTGAACAGCACTCACAGTCATAGAAAGGACTCTTTAATTTTCTATTTGCAGTTTAATTGTAAAATAATAGTCGCACTCAATTTGTCATCAAGGGAACCTAAGAAGTATTCAGATATACTTGGGAATAAAGAAAACAGAAAGAACTACATGCAAATTCTATCGGTGTTGGTTTAAGTCAACTAATAAAAATAAAAAACTTGACAAAACTTGGCTATATTTTGCATATCTAGGATCTCTGATCACTTGTCAGAATTACCCAAGCAAACACCAATAATGAGGCAGAATGAATCCAAATTAAACAAATACCTTCCTCATTTCTCAGGCATTTCTGTAAATACTGAACTTGAAAGACAAATCCACATACATACATACATATATCACTACACACGCAGTAACAGCTAACGTGCACACGACATAACACAGACATTAAGGGATGTCATATTTCCACCGCTCAATCAGAAATTCAATTACCTGTGATCTAAAAGACTGTAACTCAGCTTCAAGTTCTGTGATTCTTTCATTCTTCTTGGCCAGATCAACTTGGGCCTCTTGTCTACCCATGTATTCCTCATCAAGCTGAAAACAAAAATCATTTAATTGGTTTCTTTTTAAGGGAAGAAAATCATCATTATAGATATTTATTTGAAGAAAGCCTTATCCGGAGATACATAAAAACAGCCCTGATCTGAAGGTACATGATAGAAATGTAAAGGTCAGCACTCAACAGTGAAAATCGCCTCTATTTAACTGGCCACCTTGACAAGCTACCTGTGTACTGCTGTAAAATCAGCCCCTGACACACAGAGCTACACGTCAGATAGGATGAAGGGCCTTTTTTGGTGGTCCAGCACTGAAATCCCTTTAGAACATCAAGCAATCACCTGAGAGTCGACCTTCCCTTGTGCTGTTATGTGTAAGCAAATATGCATCAGTCCTAAAGCTGCATATACCCTCTATAACCCACGGCTGTGAAAAATCCTCTGCTGCTAAAAATATACCTTTTCAGCTTAACTAAAAAGGGAATACAGAGAAGCGGCTGATATGGAAAAGGTGGGGCGCATGGAAATCAATTAGGTTTCTGTGTGCAGGAGGAAATGGGTTGTTATAACGTGGTGTTATAGCCCATCGGTATACTATGGGTAAGCAGGCAGAATTCTAGCCATTGGTCATTAACAAGAAGGGAGACACACATAGCATACTGACAGGTGGAACTCTTCAGTGAATGTATAAACTTAGAACTGACAGATGATACTCACTTTCTCGGCCAGTTCCGACAGCCTCTGCTCACACTCGTCGATCTGTGCTTTATCAACGCACACATCTGCAAGTGGCGGTTAGACAGCCTCAGGTTCCAGCAGCTACTCAGCGAGCACGTGCACACATGCATACAGATACACATAAACACAATGTACAGGGCTCACCTATGAGGTGGCTGAAGTCTACGTCAAGGCGTTTGCGGTAGGTGAAATCAGGGTCTGTGCCACTACGATGCAGTACAATCTGGGCAATGCACTCCTCTATAATCTTAAAGTACTGGGGCCTGTAAGACATTAGTGGTTAACTTAATAGTTGACAATGTTACCGTATTTTTTTTTAAAAGGCACTCACAGAAAGCAACTGGTTTATACGTTATAAATCTTTTGTAATACTCCTGGATAAAAGGAAGCATGTTACATATACCTCTTAGGATAAAATGATTTGATCCATCCAACCATCCCTCTATCTCCACTTGTCCCGAAAGCTACTTTAAGATTCCTGTAGAGATTTTCTATTTTGTTTTACTTATTTTATCATTTTATTAGAATGTTTAACAGTGCTCTAATTTTCTTTTTTCATTCTCATACTGCATTTTTCTTGTCTTGGTGTCCATGTGTGATAGTGCAGTCGTAATGTGAGCTTCCTTTGTGAATTTCCTCCAGGATTAATAAAGTCTTCTGATACTGATTTCTATGAACACAATGCAGGGAATAAGCCAGGACAGGGCACCGACCCATCAGGTAAAAGGAAAGCATTTTCTACTACTAGCCCAATTTCTATAACACCATTACCCCAAATTATAATTAGTTCATTTAACAACAAACCCAATAACATCTTTATGAACATGTGGAATAGACCAGTACAAAAGACCCTGATTTGAGATAAAAACTTAACAAGACACACTATAGCTTAATATAGTACAACACAATTTATAGTGGTGGATGTAGAAAAGGCAAAAAAAAAAAAAGAAAAATCAATAAGGAAGACTGCCCACTTAATCCCTGAACCAGAGCAATTCAACATCCTGACAATCTCTCTCATTCACCTCTTCAATGTCCAGAATAAAGAGAGTACACAACGGTAAGGGCACACTAATGCCAGCCTGCCGGACACCGAGAGAGAGGTCACTGAATACTGCAGCATTTGGTAACTTAAAGAACAAATCATGCACTTTTGTTTTTTTAGTATTAGTTTTGACCATATATCAAATTAAAAGCTGCCAATGTGAGGCTGTTACTCTTCTAAGCAAATCACAATGAGCTATTGGGAATCTGGTATTTCATGCATGTAGCTGCCTGATACTGCAGGTATTATTAGATATTTAAAAGGCCTTAAAAATGGAAGCAATCTCAAGTTGTGGATAGATCGAGTAAAAGAATTTTTGATCCATTTATAGTTTAACTCATTCCCTGCTATTCTAAAATGAAACATAAAAAAGGTCTTTGAAAATATTGTAAGATCTCTGATCTTGCATTACTTCAGATGGTAAGAACATTAAAGCAACTCAATTCTGTTTGTTGCTCAATGTCACAGAAGTTTAACAGAATGTCAAAATGTCAATTCCAGGCACAGAATAGTTAACATTACACAATTCTGCACTAAACTGCACTACTCTGAAACAGTGTTGGAGAAAACTAGAGAATATTATCTCAGGCTTTAGACTGATCAATATACAGATGCAATTTGTGTACTGGTTTCATTCTTTAACAGAGGGATGCACCAAAGATTTTGCTAATGACTCTATTCTAATTTAACAAGTAAAGAAGTGGCAAAATGTACCATACACTTACCGTACAAAATAATCATTTCTGATGAGCATCAAGTGCTGGAGAATGGACAGGAAATAACCCTCTGCACATGTGCCCTTCACAGAGCTCTGAACAACGTTGAAAACATCGGTAACATCAGTACTTAGTGTTAAAGAAAAGCAGAAACAGCAAAGTACAATGACTAAAATTTCACTGAAGATCTAAACAGGAATGACCTTAAGTACTCAGTATTTTTAGTGATGCAGATATGCATCACCATCGTGCATGTTATGGTAAAATCAAATAATTTGGCACACTTTGGCAAAACTTGAGCCATCAAGAATTTAATATGTCACCCATGGTTTTCAAAATGGCCACCAGTGTCAACAACTGTTTAGGTGCATAAGAAGTTACATTTACTATCAATTTTCTCATCAATGATAGATATCATATGATAATGAGTGCATAGTTAAATTAATTTACCATTCATAGTTCTTGGGAATTCCAATTTGCAAAATACAATGCAGTCACTGAAGATTCAAAATGGCAACCATTTTTACAAGATGACCTGAAAGCAGTCACAGGCAACATAAAAAAAATCTTGATGGCTCAGTATCCAAGGTCTTTGGCTATAAGTGTACCAAATTATATGGTTTTTCCCACAAAATGCACAATTGCTGTGGAATTTTAAGATAAGCTGCACCACTATTTGGAACTACATACAATCCGTACAAAGACAGAGGTCATCGAAGCGTTTCAGCCTTCCTAACGATTCTTGATAAACCTAGTCCTCTGATTCTATCAGGACCCTGTGGAAGATCAGGAAAACTGGGCAGCCTTAGTTCTCCTTGGGCAGTGGTGGCAGGTTACAGGTACTGCCTCCAAATGATTTGCTTCTGTACCTTGCAGTTCTTGCCACACAGTGTTTTAGGGCAGAATGACAATAATCAGGAAAAGCAGATGGTCACATCCCAAAAAATAAGTGTTACAGCACAAAACGCCTCAACCCCGAAAAATCAACGATTGTTTAATAAAAAAAAAAAAAAAACAAGGAAATGTGTAAGGATATTCCAGCTCACTGCGAATGTCCTCCAACCGTTGGAAGAACTCAATTATGTCCTCCTCTTTGTGCTCATCAAACACCTTCAGCTGAATATCCAGACCTTCGTTCCTGATATCATTCAGCCGCTATAATGGAAATAAACACTGGATAGGCACACTGAAGAAATATTACTTTAAGGTTTCTAAAGTCAAACATCGATTCCTCCATTTTGCACTTCAATTTGGAATTAGGCCCAAAGGCTTCGGTTTTAAATAAATGAACCAATCAGAAATGTCTCCACCCTTATGCTAGTTAGCCTAGACATTTTTAATTATTCATTCTGTTGGATGTATCAGTTTTTGTGTTCATTTAACAAAAACCCACAAGGAAAACAATGTGCGGTCGCGCTGTTGCAGGTATTTAATTCAGACACGTGCCCTCTCCTCTGGGATTTATAAATAAATCATTGTGAACGCATTTAAAATGATTCCCCAAGTAGACGACTCATTTAAATACAACTATAGAGAGTCCACAGCACTTACCGGCAGTACGTCTTTGAGTCCACATCGCATAAACTCGTTTCTGACATGCAGCCTGAAGTCCAGCTCTTCGGGTGAGGTAACGAGGGCATTGATCAGCTGCATACAGGCGACCTGTAGGGGGCACAAACACCTTGTCGGGAGCCCACACACACTGGGGTCACTTGCGTCCATGTGCCTGTTTATTTGAACGTCTCTAGCGATGGGAAACCTATGCCACTTTGTCAACTTCCTGCTCCTGTGATCTTAGCTGCACTTCGTCTTCTGATTGATGAACAGTCTCATGAGGGTTTCGCTGTGACTGAAAAGCGCTGCATGGCACTCGCACTACTTACACTTGTCACTGTTGTCACTTCGGACGCTCAGCCAAGCGGCTCTTACACACAATTAACTGCTTGACAGCTGCATGGCCGTAATGAACTACTTGACTCATTAGTACATCACCTTGGACAAGAATATCTGCTAAAGAATAAATGGAAATGTATCATTTCTGATGCCAAATGTTTAGCTGAGATCCCGCACGTATGTTCAGGTTAGGTCTGGTACTCCTATTATTAGGTTCAGTTAGAAAGAGATGCTTCTGTCTTAAAACCATAACAGACACTTTCAAGTTATGAGGATAGAAGCAAAATTTATTGTGCGAATTTACCTCCATATCTCCACTCTTCCCCGCCACGTCCATCGATTTCTGCTAACCCCAATTTGTTTCTATATATGTTTTTTTCCCCTTCAGCCTTCAAGCAAAGGCTACATGAATCCTGAAAAAACATTCTTGACCCCAGTACTGCAAAGAATTGCAGACCGATATTTTTTCTACCCTTTCTTCCTAACATTTCAGAACTTTTACCTGCCCCCCCCCCCCAAAGGGGGTCTTCAAAGTCAAGTAATCCACTTCCGTCTTCCCTAGCTGTCCTCATATCTTTCCACACCACACCTACAAATAGGTCACAACTAATTGTTGTACCAATAGCAACAAACCTTTGTTGCAAAATTGTACTTGCAAAATTTATTACCCTTTCCTTTATAGCTTAGATTCATCCATCCATTTTTGAAACTACTCCTACTGTGGGTTGCGGGAGATCCAAAGCATATCCAGAATGCTACGAGTGCAAGGCAGGGAAGAATCCGGGATGGGGCGCCAAGCCCCTGCAGGGCACACACACACCAGTCACTCAGAAATGCACACCTATGGGCAATTCAGTAACTCCAATTAGCCTGGGGGGGGGGGGGGAGGGGACTGGAGGAAACCGCACAACGACGCAGGTAGAACTGGAACACACTCGAAGCCAGGTCACACAGGTGTGAGGTCATAGTGCTTACCACTGCACCACCCCAGCTCAGATCATAAATAAACATTATATGATAAAAATTATAATCATATAATGTTTAATAATTACATACATTAAAGCTGTTAAGGCATGTTAAGATGTGAGGCTATACTTACAGGATGTTTATGAATATTCTATTAATTCTTTAGGGCGGCATGGTGGTGCAGTGTTTCTGTATACGTTATACGTTTGCCTCACACCTCTGGAACCCGGGTTCCCGTCTCCGCCTGGATTGCATGTGTGTGGAGTTTGCATGTTCTCCCCGTGTTGTCGTGGGGTTTCCTCCGGGTACTCCGGTTTCCCCCCACAGTC
>JABFDZ020000039.1:25003389-25016965 GCA_019775955.2 Pollimyrus isidori | reverse complement strand
TTGCGGGATAGGCTCTGGACCCCCCGCGACCCAGTAAGGATAAGCGGTTTGGAAAATGGATGGATGGATGGATGGATATTAATGCTTTATGAAGGCATTATAAAGGTCCACTGAATGCTCTATGAATGCTTCAAGGTTCATGTAACCAAAAGCACTACAAAAGATAACTTTGCTTATTGACATCATTGTCTGTACTAGTTTTGCCACCAAATGCACATTGGGCACTAGAATATACCATCTGATTTTAATAGAAATGTAAGTGTTTTGACGGAATTAAAAATGATATGTTTGGGATTAGTAAATACCAGGGTATAATACCACCCAAACCTAGTCGGTGGAATTCATTTTTATGTAAAGAAAATTTGCCAATATCGGAGTCAGGAAAAATATCTAGGTTAATGTCCAATAAGTCAATAATGTAATTATTGTGACAGGCCTAATAACCACTTAGCTTCAACCCTGCAAAAATTTGAACATTTATGGATGAGATTAGACATACAAATATTTAAAAGAAAGTCAGCAGCAAAATTTAGTTTATTGCCTCTTACTGTAAGTCAGATATGTTGCAATATGAATGACTATTGGATATTTTTGTTATGTCAATATCACACTCTAGGCCTTATAGAGCATTCTCAAGAATGGAAACTCATTAATGCCAGCTAGCAAGATTGACAAAATGATTTTGTTTACATATGAAGTTCATCTAATATCTGTGGTCTCAAGCCTTTCAGGAAGTTCCACCACTTTTAAAAAGGCCATGAGAAATTATTTGCACACCTATAACCCTCGTTGTGCTAACATTCAAGCTTATGCAATTGTTAAAGCCGGCATGTATTGATCCCCTTCAAAAGTTTGAAAGGTTCTAATCTTTCCAGGGTCTCCACCTGTCAAGACTAAAAATGTATATATTGCACATACAGTCAGTTTATCTACATCCTGTCAATAAAATCTACTTAAACTCACTCTACACATACTCACATAAAACATTGGTGCGTTATTGGTGGTATTTTCCAAGTATACATTTAAAGCTGGATTTCATTGTGTACACCCTGAATAAGACTGAACAATTGTGTTGTTGAAAAAATGTATTACAAAAAAAATCCTCATTCGTTTACACTTCAGTTTAAACTTACAATGAAAAATTAAAATACATTAGTTGTTTCTAAAAGACATTATATCTGGTCCTCACACCAAACAAGTAAAAAAATAATGATAAATCGAATTAAATGAATTGAGGTTTATTTAGTATTCATTTATTTTAGGTTTATTTATTTAGTGGGCTATGCCTGTGTGCCTGTGATCAGAAGGTTGTCAGTTCGAACCCGGCCTTGGTATGTCTGTAGGTTCTTAAGCAAGGCCCTTAACGGCCAGCTACCTGGGTACCACAACAGGCGGCTGTCCTTCACGGCCAGCTTACTCTTACCCAGAGAGAGCAACTTGGGCGAGGTGTAAAGAGAATTTCCCCACTGGGATCAATGAAGTATAAATTTATATAATAATAATAATTATTATTATTATTATTATTAAAACTGTATGCACTTTGATTATAGTACAGAAAGAAGAGGACGGTTTCACCAGCAAGTACCTTCTTTGATATCCCCATTGTAACCGGAGAAACTGCAGCATTGACTGAAGCAAGACGTGAAATTTAAATGAACACTATTTACTCATTACGCCATATTCACAAGATGGTTCCACTTCTCCTAACAATCTGATTGTTGGACTACGCAAACGTAGATTTTGTATGATTGCCAGTTAGGACTTCAGTTCAAAAATGGCTGTCTTCATGATTTTGTTTGATATAGTAACAAAACGACAAGATAAAAGAACTTTGTAACAGTATATATTTCACATTCTGTCCAGAAGGCGTCTTCACTCTCAGCAACAAAGAACATCCACGCGCTTACCTGTAGCTGCACAGAGCGATCGCGAAGACCTTCAACGATGGGGCTGAACCTCTCAATGCCACGCCACTCTCCAGCAGTACTCATGGCTTCCAGGACCTTCTCCAAACTAAAGGAGGAAAATAAAAGAATGGCAAATAACTGCAAAATGTTAATGAATTGTTCCTTTTAATTCTCGAGGGGTGGAATCTGGAACCTGTTTTAATTTTGGAACAGATTTATTTTGATCAATTCTTTCTTTGATTAAGAAAACAGAACCCAATACTGAACATGGAAGAAATTCTGGATCGAGATGAAGTACACATATTACAGGTCAGAATAATGTAAAAGCTGCACATTTCAAAATATAAAAGTACACACAGTAAAAAGTAATAAAACTTTAAAATATAAATCCGGAAAGCAACAGAAATGAAATGTTAGGACTTGGTGAAGCCGGGCGTACATGTTCTCCTCGCCCACGATGCAGACAGCGGACAGCAGCTTGACGGCCTCGGTCATCATGGCAGGCTGGGCAGGGTCGACGGCCGCAGCCAGCAGTCCAAGGGCCTTCTCCTCACAAAGCATGCGCTCCAGCCCATACTGCAGCCGGGGAAGCACACGTTAAGGCTGGGCTCATGCTGTCTGCAGCTACTATCAATAAAAAGGTGCATATGCACCCTCATCACAGAAGTGCATTTTTATTTATATGTGAAATTCAGAAATATTTGTGTTTAAGTCTGCAGTTGTGCATTTAAAACGTATAGTCTATTGTTAAAAACATGTTTATAACAAATGGCATACAGATTAGGCCTTGCCACAGCTGTGTGCTCTGAGAATTAGGGGGTGAAAGGCTGGATGTGGACAGCACACCCCTGTCCAACGTCCCTGGCTACGCCACTGAAGATATATAATGTTTATGCTGTATGATTATAAGCTTAGGAATATTGCCGTGCCATCAACAATACAGGTATAAAACAAGACAGGTCTTCCTGGCTGTTGTAAGCATCCGGGCTAGAAAGCATATATGCTGGAACGAAATAGGACATGTCTACCACAGAAAGCTGCCCTCTCTTCAGAGAGAATCACTTCAATAAAAGGACGGAATGAATGACACATGCAAACTCATATCACCTTTATGAATCTTGAAGGGGCAAAATCATCATTAATCAGAATCTTATCCACTTCGAAAAGTATACCATTCAATTCATAAAATCTTCATGAGTTTACTGACATTTTTTAACAATAGCCTGTAATTTATCACTGAGTGGCAAAAACACATTTAAGATCAACAAGCCATTCATTTCAGCAGAACAGAATATCAGGAATAGCAATGTGAAATAATATATTATTGCATTTTTCTGGATAAGCAATGGTGCTTTTTGTATTGAGTGAAATAACTGTGTCTATTATGCAGTCAAACAACATAATAGACATAACAGCGCCTACAATTAATTGGTCTAGTCAATTCTATGCTTCAGATAAAATGCCAAAGCTCTGCATTGACAGGACCACCTCTACAGCAGGTTTCCAGAAAGTGAAATACATTTTCTTGCATTTACATAGGTGTGAGTGAAAAGGCCTCCTGTTTGTGAAGGTTACAGATGTGGTCTGTTATTCTGGTGTAGTTATCACTAGCACTGGGCTCACAGATGAGCACTTGTCCAGGAGGCTTTGGGCATCAGGGAAAACCTGCAAGGCCTAACTTCTAACAGGAACTCTAACAAGCATGAAGTACCAAGATGTTCTCTTGTCTGGAAGCTTCCATTTTTGGAAAAGAACTCGCCATGTCTGTTAATATCATATTCCTCTGATCATACGAAGACGTCACTTTAGCAGATAGCTTGAGCCTTGAGGTGAAATTACCTAGAGACTTGGCACTGGTGTTGGAGATATGATTTGTGGCATGATGTGAAATTTACTTACAAAATAAGGTCATGCATACTTGTCAGTTTCTTGCTTTGATGTTTGATAAATGAATCAGTATGAATGTGTATGGAATTCCATTAGCTAGATAAGATATTCCATCATTAAAATGTTACCTACTTACCAGCCCCCTTTCTGATTTCACTTACGGATATGTCAACAAAATCTGCTGTTTACTTATAAATATAGAAATGGGTAATAATACAAATATTTCAGTCCAGCTAAAAGGTAGAACTAGACACCCATGACCCAAATCTAAAAACCATTATATAAGCAAAACTAAATTCAAAGGAGTTTATTTACAATCATACTAAATGTAATGACAACAGAATAGATACAAAAGCATCAGCATACCTTGTTGTTCATGAATGCCTTCAGACACTGGATTACTTTGTGCTGACTTTTCTTGATAATTCTTCCTTGACTGAAAGAGACAGTACAACTGTAAAACTGGAGCAAACTGCAAGTTAACTTGGACATCAAACGCATTAGAATACAAGCCTTTCTTACTGCTGTTTGTGTTGCAGCTTCTCCAGTGTGTCCAGAAGCAATCCCAGTCCTTCATGACCAAAACTCTGAACCCAACTTCAAGGTGGGGGGGATAAATAAAAGCATAACATCAGCACCAAAGCTTGAAAATTAAGTCCTTAACCTTCAATTATATTGAAACAGAATTTTTACTATACACTATATGACCTGAAGATCTTGAGTGGCTAAGCCATTAGAGAAATAGGGTGGCTGTCATCAGCCAACCATGACCAGGGTCTCTTTACAGGGCAGAGCACAGATGGTATTATTTCTCTTTATAAGGAACTAAGCTGGCCTGGGTATGTCAGCTAGTAGCCCTGTTGGCACCAGTAAGACATGTTAAGACCTTGCATGTCAAATTTTCAGTTGACCTGCTCAATTCAATAAGCCACGTACCTTCAGGCATTATGGAATTTACTGCTGGCATTAACATTTTTGGCATAAATACAAGAAAATAAGGAAAACATTAAAAGTTTGTCCAACAGTCAGCTGTTACTGAGTAACTGGCCTTACTGTCATTATTATTGTCTTTATTAAAAAGTATGACACCACATTTGTTTATTCTAATCAATTCCGCCTTCACATATTTTATCAGAGATAAGTTGAAATTACAAAGGTATGATATGCTTCAAATTACACCCAGTTAACATTCAAGAAGAATAAATTAGGTAACTAGTTGTAACACTGGCAAGAAAATGCATATGAAGTCTAACAGTGAAAATGTACTCTATACAAAATGGATCTGTCAAGTCAGTAGTTTAGACAGCTACTGATAGAAAGATTTATATTGTTCTTTACATTTTAGAATAATTAAGACATCAAAACAATAAAATAACATTTAAGCAATAATATATGACAAAGAGTGTGGCTTTACTTCAATATATCATGGCTGTGATTGGGTCGCAGGAATGAGCCTGCGCCCAAACCTCCTTTATTACTTTTACTTCTGCCAAGTTCATTTTTGAAACCTGTGGAATTTGTGGAAATATGGGCAGGTTCTCAAAAGACACCAAGCAAAAACCGAACCCACACCGGCTCCATGCAGTTGAAATGAGGCACATGTGATGTTTATAGATACACCTGTAAAGCGGACTGATACAGCTAATTAGTGCTCTCCAAAACGATTATTCCTTCAACAATTAATCTAGAGATTATTTTTTTCATTATTCGACTAATCTAACAAATATTTTTTGATTGATCTGATGATAAATTTACAAGCAATTATTTTCAAGTTAGTCATTTAATACAATTCTCCCCCTCCTGCCCACACACAAATCTGAAATTCTCATTAACATTTCAACTTATTAAAACATTTCTTAAAGTTATAGCATTATAAACAGAAAAAGGCAAATCTTAAGATTCAATAGGATGTCCATGTTTGAAGGCAAATTTCCTATTTGCAGGTTGTTAGGAGATGTCTCATTAATATTTATGAGAGAAGTGCTATATGATTGGCCAGTGCATGGCTTACAAAATAGTGTGGCACTGCTGGCATCAGCAATATTATACAAAACTATATCGGAATTCATTCTACAATTGATAAAGTTTTAACGGTGCCAGCAGTGAAACTACCCTGCTCAACAGGGAAATCACTTTGTATTGTAAATGAAAACCATGCCACAGGTCCAATAAATAAAAGATTGTAGCTCACAAGTGGCGAAGAGATCATCAGGTGGACAGTAAAGTTCAGTTATTAACAGACGGTTTTATTCCGAAATTCTTAAAAGGACAGCGTTCTCCTGAGGCAATAAAGTACTTTCCCTTACAATACATTTAGGTTATCACTTTATAGTTAAAACATTTACATAGTTTTACACAAGTTCACAACATAATCGACACTAAAATTCCATGACCACCGTCAATTACGTGGAATTATCGTCCCAGCCCCTACACCTAATGTGGCATGTCCAAGCATGGTTATACTTTGATAACCACATTCATAGAACATCTCTTGTCCAATCAGATTTCTTGGTCAGAACAAACTGCTGTTGAATGGATTTATACACTGACTAAAAAAGTTCAAACCCTGTAGCCGGTAGAGTGATCCTATCATTGGGCTCTTGAGCAAGGCCCTTAACCCCAGTGGGTGCCTTAAGGATTGGCTGACCCTGCTTTCTTCTCAATGCCATTTTTATTTCCTGAAGGAGGTCCCACATATACGGAGCAGTCATTGGCCATTTTTCTTTGAATCTCTACTGTGATTAGATCAGGTGGCTAGGTCATGTGATGTGACACTATCACTCTCCATTGTAAGCAGCTTGGCGTGTTCAAACTTAACTGGTACTGTATAATTTGCCAACATTACATTTTAGAAACCTATTTGGACCTTCTGTGAACCAAGTGTAAGCAAACATTTATTCTGTAAGGCAATGCAAAACATTTCTACCTGACACTCCAGCGACTACAGGAGAGGCTAATCAGTAATGAACATAATCCAGCTATAGCACAATAAACCATTTGTGATTGCTATGCATCTTCACAGCTCTTATTAAGCACCAATTTCGGATTTTGAATTAGTCTAGCACAGTGGTTCCCAACCTATTTTTGCCTGAGACCCCCTTTTCCCCCGGAAAATGTTGTAAGCCCCCCCTCCACATTTAATGATATCGCTCATATAAGTTTGCAGTAAGGATGACAAAAAATGTTGTTTTCAAAAAAATGGTGTGTTTATTACTATATCTATATATGCATATTCACAAATAATAGCCTACTGTAAAATATAAAGGCAAAACATCAGTAGGCCATTTGTAACTGAAAAACATAAGCCTCTGGCCTTTAAATTGGCCCTATTTGAAATTCAATAACAAAAATATCAGTATTCACACTGGTGTATAAGGGGAAAAAACTAATATAAGCTATTAAAATTTAATAATTGCATGTTATTTGTTATGCTTTATCAATCAGTGTGAGGATTGCTGCTGGCAGTGAGTAATAATTTGGTCGATACGTGGAAAGATCTTTGATAGGGCAAGACGCATATCATCCTCAAGGGTCAGTCTGGCCCTGTATTTGGTTTTAAGGGCTGTCATGGTTAAAAACCCAGCTTCACAAAGGTAGGTGGTGCTAAAGGGAATCAGCACCTTCATTGCAGCAGTGTGACAGACTGGGTGTTCTTCTGCAATTTCAGACCAGAATGGTTCCAGCGAATCTTCACTGAAATGGGTTTTCAGGCTGCATCAGAAGGTATTTCTATAAGCTCTTCCAGAAGTCTTAAAGGCAGTGTAGTTGGAAGCTTTGTTTCAATGTTCTCAGCGAAAGGGTTTCTGATACAGAGAAAATCAACTGCCTGCTCCTCAGTGTCGTTGAAAAAGATTTTTAAATTCAAATGTCTGTCTGCAATAAACGCATGGGTGTGCTCAAATGTGTCACTGATTCCAGAGGAGACACGGCTTTTCCAAATGTGTAGTTTTCTTTTGAAAGCTTCTACTCGTTCATGCTGCACCACAGTGTTTGTTTGCACCTTACATTGCTTTGTTAAGCTTGTTCATTTCACCGAATATGTCCGAAAGGTAGCCAAGTGACGCAAGCCATTTGTCATCGTCCAAAAACTCTACAAGGTCTGGTCTTTTGTCTGCAAAAAAATCACACAACTCCTCCCTCAAGCTGAACAGACGCATCAGCACCCGCCCTTTGGACAGCCATCTCACGTCAGTGTGCAGCAGCAAGGTATGATAATCAGCACTGACCTCTTCGCAGAGAGCAGTAAATAACTTGGAGTTGGTGGCTCTGGCCTTTACAAAGTTCACGATTTTTACGGCCACATCCAAAACTCCATGAAGACTGGGTTCCATTTCTTTTGTAGCAAGCGCGCCTCTACGCAGAAAGCAGTGTGTTGAGACGGCAAGCGGAGCAACCTCTGATTCGCTGAACTACCCCAGGCTGCCTGCCAGTCATCACGGCAGCTCCATCAGTACAGACCCCAATACAGTCATTCCAGTTTCTCTCAATTGTTCTGACAAAATTATCAAGTTTCAAAAATATCGTTTGCCATTGTTGTGGTACGAAGCTATTTACAAAACAAAAAATGTCTTCTCTCTCGTTTTCCCATTCATAACGAACGTATGCGAGGAGTTGTGCCATTTTTGACAAGTTCGTAGACTCGTCTATTTGAAGTGTGGATTTGTTACTACGAAGTTGGGCACAAAAATGATCCCTCACGTCTTCTGACATTGTTGCGATGTGACGTTTGGCCGTATTATCTGATAATGGTATCTTGGCCAGTTGTTTTGATTTACCCTGTCTAAATAATTCCTTGACAATCTCTGTTGCACATGGCAAAATCAAAGTTTCTAAAACTGTATGCCCTTTCTTTGCTTTGGCGATTTTTTCAGCAACTGTGTATGATATTTTTAAAAGGTTTTTGTCAGTAGCTGTGACGTCCCTCATCTCATTTTGAGTGTGTGTCAATTCTTTTGCCTTGTGCTCAAATAATGCTCTGGGCTTGCTGCAGTATTGGGGATGAATTGTCTGCAAATGTCTTATTAATTTGGACGGCCTCATGCATTCATTAACAAGAACTTTGGCTCAGAAAATGCATTGTAGCTGGGTCAGGGACTCCTTGCTTCAAGAAAATGGAATAAAATCATAGTTCAGGTAACTACCTTGGTATTTCCTGTATTACGTGTTTCCAGTATTGCTAACGCTGCGACCCAAAATGTTTGGAGCTTCCTCACCTGGGTCCAGTATGCTTGGGTTATTACTATTAGCTGCTGAAGGTGAATTGGTGAGACTGTCTTTTTTGTGGAGGACGGATAACAAATTTGTCCATTTTTTGGTCAGCCAGGGGATTAAATTAACTAAGGCATCGTGATCCTTCTCCTGATTGCCATCGATCATCCATCCATTAGCTTCCCTCTCCCCGGCCACTTCCTCCAGCTCCTCTGGGTGAATGCCGAGGCGTTCCCAGGCCAGCCGAGAGACATAGTCCCTCCAGCGTGTTCTGGGTCTTACCCGTGGCCTCCTCCTAGTGGGACATGCCCGGAACACCTCACAGGGGAGGCGTCCAGGAGGCATCCTAAGCAGATGCCCGAGCCACCTCAACTGGCTCCTCTCAATGCGGAGGAGCAGGGGATCTACTCTGAATCCCTCCCGAATGACCGAGCTCCTCACCCTCTCTTCAAGGGAGAGCCCAGCCACCCTGCGGAGAAAACTCATTTCGGCCGCTTGTATTTGCGATCTTGTTCTTTTGGTCACTACCCACAGCTCCTGAGCATAGGTGAGGGTAGGAACATAGCTCAACTGGTAAATCGAGAGCTTCACCTTTTGGCTCAGCTCAGTCTTCACCACGACAGACCAACACAGCACCCACGTCACTGCTGACGCCGCACCTATCCGCCTGTCGATCTCTCTCTCTATCCTTCCCTCACTTGTGAAAAACACCCAGAGATACTTAAACTCCTCCACTTGGGGAAGGACCTCATCTCTGACCCGGAGAGAGCACTCCACCCATTTCCGGCTAAGAACCATAGTCTCGGATTTGGAGGTGCTGATTTTCATTCCAGGAGCTACACACTCGGCTGCGAACTGCTCCAGTGAGAGCCAAAGGTCACGGTCTGATGAGACCAACAGAACCACATCATCTGCAAAAAGCAGAAACCTAATCCTGAGGTCACCTAACCGGACACTCCTGATTGCCCACTGCTAAAAAAAAAAAATATATGACACAACCCCCCACAGGGCTCGCTGAGGCCCCCTTGTGGGCTGGGACCCCCCTGTTGGGAACCGCTGGTCAAGCACATAAAATCGTTCATTACTATTAAAGTGTCAAATGTTTCATGTATAAACCAATCAATCATGCAGCACATTCTTAGACCTATTTATTCAATTTATATTTTTTCCCCACACTAAGTTAGCTAACTAAAAATTGATTAAGACGGTTCGTAGTCACTATATTGCGATCAATTAAGACAGATAACTGGCAAAGCAGCATCACAATGTTTTGCAGGTTGAAATAGCTTTGTTTCACTTCAGTCTGTTTTGGTAATGTGCCGGCTTCCGAACACTTAAGTATAGTAAGGGGACATGACGGTTAGTTATGTCATTATATGATAATAGTAATAATTTTAAGCGGTACACTTGTATCTGGGTGTTCACTGGAAGCTCGGCTTAGCCACACTTATGTCCAGTCCTGCATGTTTGTGTTGTAGCCCTACTTTATGCCTCATTTGAACATCACTTTGGACCAAACGTTCGGCTCGAATTTACCGCCATTGACCTTTTGCCAGTCAGCGAGAAAATCAGTTATTTCTGGTTACTAGCCAATCGACTGGTGCATCCTTACTATAAACGGTTAGTATTTGCTTCTATAAATATTTATACCTTATTTTAATAATTCATTTACATTCATACATTTAAATAAACCTCAGAAGACCAAGACAGAGTAAGCCATTTCTGTTACAGAAAAATGATCCCTCCCCCCAATAACTACATTGACAGTCATCAGACAAACGCATGATGAAATGCAGCTGCAAGCAGCAATTTTAAGGGTCTGAAAAAACAAAGTTTTCAAGCTTCCACTGCTGCCATGCTACAAACAGTCAGTTCAGAAAAGGAAGACTTTCCCACCTTTTTCTCTGATGGCAGTAACATGGTGTTTTTCCTCAACCTAATGTATTAGAAATTGTGTTTGACTGTACTTATCCACTATTGCTTCAACATAATGAATATTACTGATCTCTGCAGGTTGTTTTTATTGATGGTAATTTATTGGTCATTTAATCTAGAGACTTCCAAGTGAACCCAGAGTTTCCCAATAGTGTTTTGATGATGCTCAACATCAACATACAACATACGTTGTAACAGGAATGAAAACATGCTGCTATATTACAGAAATTCAAAACAATTATTAAATGGCCAAAGAGTGAACATGCTTCAGCATACTGTTTATTTACAAGGATCAGTATGTTGATGACAAATAATTTTCACAAGCAAAAAAGATGATGCTATTAATACACCATTGACTTAACCATGAAATCTTTATAATTACTGCAGATAATCAGCAGTGGCCCAGGTTTCCTTGGGTAACATTAAAACAATATTATAAAACTCCTAAGAAATGTCACTCGTGTGTTCCTGACAAATACTAATTCTTCAGGGGTCACAGTCAAATGCTATTGCCTGACTGTTCCAGGTTACCTGCTCCGGCCTCCCTCAGGTGAAAATCAAACCCTGTGCTATCTGAGAGAGAGCAGAGCAGCAAGCTGAGCCGGTAAGGAAGGGGGAAGCAGGACATCGGCTGCCATTAGAATGCAGTCCCCGTGCAGGTCTAATCAACAAGCCACATGCCTTCCAGCATCTAATAATCAAATTCAAGCATGTATGTCGCTGTGAGTTTTCAAGGTGAAGCTAAGGGAGCTCTGCCTCTATTAAATTTGTCATAAAAAAGGAATTTTCCCACCCACATAATATTAATTTGCAGGATATTTTTCTATTGAAATACAAATGAAAAAATGTACTTGGAAAAAAGGAACAGGTGTTCCTTCAAAATATTGAAAATAAATTAGACTAATCAAAAGAAGTTATTTCAACGTGCCAAAAAGAAACTGGTTCAATATATAATCTGAATCATTTCTGGCATGATGATTGGAGAAAATACAGTATGTTATAGAGTGTCTAGATCTACTACTAGAAAGCCATTTTAGAACAGAACCTAAAGGTATACTACAACGGGTTCATTTCGCAATATACTGCGAAAACCAGCAAAAAGGAACACACTGAGTTCTATAAAAAGGCTTCAGTGCACACACACATAGACAAATTAAAACTGTAATCACACACTACATTCAAACAAAGCTGCCAGGTCACCCGTCACCACATCTCTCATGATCCAGGCCTATTTGACGGATCGGGTATCAGCCGTGCATCTTATACTGACTTATTTAGTTTTTGGCAATCAATCGCACGACAGCTCTTTCCCATTGTATCAGTGTGTTTTTTTGCAGCATTCAAATGGAACGCGATCATGGCCCCTCAGTCTTTTTTGTTACTCAGTGGGTGTGAATACAGTGACTTCCGCCTGCTGTGATGTCATGCGCAATCACTTCGCAGTACGAGGAGAAAAGATAAGACGTCTGGGAGCATTTAATGCTTTTAACAGACACCAGTAGGCACAGGGATCTACAGTATGAAAAAAGTTTTTAAAGAAGTAAGCAAGCAGATGTGAAGTTAGCACTAATCAAAGTGTTAGCCCTTGCTGTTCATAAAGGAAGAAAAAAAGTGACTAAAACATTAAAGAAACTGTGTGTGCTTATTGGTGAAAAACTTTCTATAGAAGTCATAATATCAGATACTTATGACTGTATCAGCTTTTAAACAGCCATTTAGGACACACAAAAATAACTCCATAAATAGCAATCTGAAGGGCTAGCATGCCAAGATGGCTGTTACTAGCTTTCTCTACTTAAAGATTCAGTACATGAATAATACAGTGTCTCGCTATGCCCAGAGAGGCTCCTTAAATTGGAGAACACTTGTTCCGAAAGTTCTAACAAGCCAGTGCAATTTAGGGAACATGACCATGTCTTGTCAAGCTTCCTGTCACACTGGCTGAAATAATCCTTAACAAGGCAAAGGAAACATTGGATATTATCAGAGTGCTGACTGATCATTGGCCAATAGCAGCAGAACATTAAGGGCAGCCACACAGACAGATGAAAGGGGTTACAGTGTCAAGACTGCCTATTGTGAGGACCTTGCTGTGACAGCTGTGAGCTCCATTTCAAAACTCAATTGCTAAATGTATATAATGAACAAGTGATTCAAAAAGAATTTGGCAGGAATATTTTAAACGCATCTACATTTTTTATGGTTCGTTGCTTAATGTAACTCAGATGTGAAATGTCTTAACCGAATATTAGACTTAAAGAAGGATATTCTCATTCCAAAAACGATTGTCCCGAGATTACATTTTTGAAAGCATTTTATTTATCTTGTAGTTCTTTTTATTGCCAATAAGCACATCCATAGAGTTTGTGAGCTATGTGAATAGCAGTGCTAAGTTCAAAAGCAGAACTAAAATCAGCTGTAATTTGGGAAATGTAAAAATGTATGATGTACCTATCTCCACAGGTAAGGGTATAATCCAATTTCTCAGCCTAGTATGTCGTCGACGACATAGAGTATTTTTTGCGTCTGTTTCAGAGTATTTTTCGCGGCTGTTTCAGTTTCTATCTCGCTGAAATCTTAATGTAGAATCATGCAAAAAACGCTGACTAAATCCGTAATCTGTCTTCTTTTCAAAACGT
>JABFDZ020000039.1:24983551-25001645 GCA_019775955.2 Pollimyrus isidori | reverse complement strand
AGGAAGGGCCAGTGAGATCAGCAACAGAACAGGAGGAAGGGCCAGTGAGATCAGCAACAGAACAGTAGGAAGGGCCAATGAGAACAGCAACAGAACAGGAGGAAGGGCCAATGACATCAGCAACTGATCTTGGAAACTTACATAATCCTCCCTCCACGCCACTACCCATATATTGGAGTGCATTCAGACCTAATAATCCATGAATATCTCAAATCCTGAATGTACAACACCATGACATGTTGAAGACTGAAGGTGTGCAATCAGCAGGCCAACGGATTCCAAGTGAGCCAAGCAAAACTTGATCTGTCAATCATGTCGGGCCAAATGTCCAAAAACTTCAAATCAATCTTGCATTTCAATTAGGACTGGGCGATATGGAAAAACTCAATAGTTTTACTTAAAATTACTTAATACCTCAATACCGATATTGAGATACAGTTGTACCTCAGTTCTCAAACTTAATTACACCTAAATATGCTTTTTAGCATTTAAAAAATTAACAGGATAAAACAGCAGCATTTTTTTTCTTAATGGCTTCCAAAATGATAAAGATCTTTTCCCAACATTACCCCTGTCCTGCCCTAATCGTCTGCTCCTTCTGTGTGCCACTCCCCCCCAATCTAATGTGATCAGGTTGTTGTCATTAGTCCTCTGTACAGACCTAAGCCCAAGTCGAACGCACCCATTGGCTTCCCGTGTACGCAAAAGATTGACGGAATGAGCA
Organism: Pollimyrus isidori; assembly: GCA_019775955.2. Classification (NCBI taxonomy): domain Eukaryota; kingdom Metazoa; phylum Chordata; class Actinopteri; order Osteoglossiformes; family Mormyridae; genus Pollimyrus; species Pollimyrus isidori. The sequence goes on along the minus strand of JABFDZ020000039.1, from coordinate 25,000,921 downwards.
CCATCAACTTTATATCGACTATATCTATTTTTCAATTGAGGAAAATTTATTTCGTGATCGTTATGTTTATCGTTTTATCACCCTACCCTAATTTCAATAGAATGCTATCCAAGCAGCTCAAACATACAGTAAATGTATCGGAGTGTTTTTAGTGCAAAACAATATCAGCATTTTACTGTGAAAGCCCCCATAGTAGAAAGCAGAATAACAACTAGCGAATAATAAGAATATGCTTCAGTTTTATACCTTTTTATCTTCATTCATGCCATTTCAACCAGCTACCTGTGTATGTGCACCGATGAGCCATAACATTAACACCACGTGCCTCATAGTGTGTACGTCCCTATCGTCCCACCATACATTCTACTTTTCATTTTTAGTAATGGCACAAGTTTGTTAGAATGTTGAAGACAAGGTGATAAGCTCAATTAAAGCAGGAGGAAGGGCCACCTGAAAAAATGTGAATAGGCCCATCCCTAGTACTGACCACTACATACTAGGAACACACAAGACCTGCCATTTTGGAGATGCTCTGACTTAGACTAGGGCTGAATCGCGATGCCTGCCTGAACTAAGTTGCTCAGATCCTTACACTTGCCCATTTTTCCTGCTTCCAACACATCAAATTCAAAAACGTACTGTTCGTTTGCCTAATATATAATGGCACCCTTCACAGGTAGCATTGTAAAAAGGTAATTCTTATACTTACTTCACCTGTCGGCGGTTTTAATGTTTTGGCTGATTGATGAATTTTCACTACCTTTGTGAAAGGTAAAAGCATCTAACTACAATATGAAATTATTCCTAAATAATGTTCAAATGGAATGTGAAAATTTTTTTATGCTTTAAAGCATGGTTAAATTGCCACGTAAATTGTCACAAAAAAAATTAAAGTCTGTCAAAGTTCACTTGAATTTTCCATTCCACAGGGAAGTTCGATGTGGCGTGAAAGGCAACGTGATATTCCCTTTTGACCACCCTAAACCTGATACATCTCTAAAACCTCAGAGGGAATCGCAGGCTTTGTGTCTGCAATCATAGACACAGCTCAGTGTTAAATGTGGAGCGACACTTTCACTTCATTCTTTAGGAATTTAGCAAATCCCTTATGATAAAAAGGTGGGAGAATAAAAGCCAAAGCAGGAACAGTAGTTTCAAAAAGCCTTACCATTTCTCATCCACTTGTCTTTTACTACTTTTCCTAAAATTACATGCCAGTTCACAAGGTTACTTATAGAACATAGATATATTATCGATATATTATACACTATTTCTGCAATTTCAACCTTTTTTTTTTAATTTATTTTGAGAAACAACAGGACAACAATTCAGTGCACCAACAGGACGCGGTCTGACATTACAAAAACTATAAGCAAAAATCTTATCCTCCTTTACCATAAAAATTTGTAAACACAGAATCCACTTCTGCACTTTTCACCCCATTTGAGCAGCTCTACCAAGCTTCAAAACACGGGAATATCTTACAAACCGTTTCATCTCTGCCATATTTCCTGACTCTCCATTCCGAACACGAACCTTTCAGGCCTTGTAGACACTGCATGACTTAAAGAATTTTAACCAGGGACATTTAAAGTTGCGTATGAATTTTCTGTCGTGGACGAAATTTTAATTTGTTCAGGTTGAAGACGGTATAGGCTCAATCGAAATCAAGGTGTAGAAAACGTATGCAGACCTTGCACACTTTGATACATTTTAGAGCTAATTCAAAGAACACTGACTGGGCATAACATGTAAGGCTGGCATTATCTGGATTCTCTATGGTCAAACAACTGTTCAAGGGAGGTAACATACCTATAAAGTGCTGAAATCAAAATGTTAGAAAGTAGTATTCTACTACTAATTATTTAGTCTCACATCACAAGACTTCAGAGACTATTTCTTTGTGAAAGGAATTCTGCTTATTTTACCCCAATAGGGGGAAATTAACTTTATAATACACTGAGGGCTGTATTTTCCAACTGCACGAAGGACGACACAAAGGGCTTTCGCTAGTTTTGTACCAGCATGCTGCTTGTTTTCACGTCATGCATGCATGTTGTTAAAATTGCAAATGCTTACGCACCTGCTTTCCACGTGTAGGAATGGTGTGTTCTGAATGAGGAGTGTCCAGGCGCCTTATTAACCCATTGCCATTTTGCGGCTGCGATATTACATTGTGCTTTAGACCAACGAAAACTGTGTGTATAGTTAGTGGCGTGTTGTTGAACGGCATTTTTCAGAAACATGCGGGTGCACGACGCTCGTCAGACACAGGTATGCCCTCAAGATGCACTAATGGGTTTTTGTTATTTTATTTATATACATTTTATTATAGAGTACATAAGGGCTGCACGATTCTGAAAAAAAATATGAATTAAGATTCTTTTGCTTAGAATTGAGATCACGATTCTATAGAATGATTTTTTTCTTAATTGTTCATTACACTCAAACTGCAAAAGGAAACACAACACAACATGACTGCCATGATCCAGGACCGGCACATCAACTTCTGACAACAGAAAGGAAACATTCAATTGGGGTAACCAAGACAGCCACACCAAAGGTTCCAGTGGTGTATTTTTCTTGGTACTTCAACGATAAACAAGGTAAATAACAAAAATGACAACAACAACAATAATAATAATAAACAACAACAGCGACAGATTTGTGGACAAATTAAATGACCCGAGCTTTAACTGCGATCTGGTCGGCAGAACCAGAGATCAGGGCAACAAAAAAGAAATAAAGTATTTTGTGCTATATACTAGGACAGAATCTTAATGGAAAATTCTGAAGTTTTGTAATGTGATTTTGTTGTAAGAATTGTATGTGCATAGTTTGTAGTATTAATGATGTTGTATAATAATTCAGTACAAAATATACCTGGGGAAAGTAGGAGCACTAATGTTGATCCAGCTGATCTAATACAATGCAGAAATGAAATGCTATAGAGGTATGAATCGATCTCGCAGTTTTTCCACCATCAAAAAGCAAAATGAATGCCCATAAATGTTATTTGCATTTTACACATTACACTTTGCATAGAGCCCTAAGCTTTCCATCACACATACATTATGAGCTGTTAAGCAGACTGCTAATTAGAATTAACTAGCTGGATGGAATCTTGGGGGAAAAATACTGACAGAAAACTAAAGGAAAACCATGCTTTCATTTTCTCCTTGTTTTTGAAAATATACATCCAGATTTGCTGCTGCCACTGACAAAAATGTTCGTACTTTCACAAGAAAACCACCTTGAGGTTCACCGCGGCATGAAAAGAATTTAACATCCATCTCAAACTGTCTGCATCAGAGAGGCAAAGTCACCTTCATAAAGGCGAAAGGAAATGGAAGATGTCCACCAGGGTGCAGTCGGAGCCGGAAATGAGGACCCATCATGTAGCAGCCCAGTCCCCAATGATACCCCAACGGCTGCCAGAGGCTTGCTGATCTGTAGCCAGAGCATACAGGGCTTGCCAAAAAATCAGATTTGCTTCCTCTCTGTCCCCATCCAGACAACAGGGGGCACATAATGACCACACCTTCCCCCAGATCCCTCGCGAGTATTTGGATGCGCAAACAAAAACTAGCCGTTTTGAAGGGGTGGGGGTGGGGGGGAGGACAGAGCAGCACATACAGACCTCTACATTAGGCATACAGTGCTAAAAGCACTGCTATTAAGTGACTTATTTCAACGGCTAACCATTTATTCATGGTCTACCTATTAATACGCAAAACACCAAAATCACACTTTATACAAAAACAAAAAATAATGGCTCCTCTACCATATATGAACCCATATATATTTACACCTTTAAAATGAGGGACTTATTCGTTTCCAAACATTCGAAAGAAAAGCTTTGAACAGAAGAAATGAGCAACTAATAACACGCATTTTCGTGTACTTGCCAAACTCTTGAGCTCCTGACAAGCTCGGGGTTCCCACCCAGGGTCGGCCCCCAGCGGTGACACGCTGACAGCAACAGATGTTCCTCCCCATCGCTGTCTGCTCAGAATTCATTTTGTTGGCAACCTTTCTGAAGAAGATATGCACTCCCCTTTTCTTCCTTCACAGACCTGTTGACCCCAGTAAAGCCTGCCTGCAGGCTTAAACACTCGTGCGCCCCTTCACAACAAGTCACGTATCCCTACCACCGGTATTCATGATCATTTTCTCGTTCAAAGTGTAAGAAGCACCAGGTCTGTTCAGAGGTTAAGGAAAATTCCACGCTGCCTGGTGCCATATGTCTTTTTAAAAAAAACAGATTAAAAAATAGAAACGTGGAATTTTATCAGAAAATATATATTTGTTCCTCTCCCCAACTTTATATTTAGTTAACTATTACAATAAATTATTGATCCACTATGCAGTAAGAGACAAACTGTCGCCCTTAATAAATTACCTCTGACTAGCTCTATTATTTAAGGTGGTTATACACCGAGATGCCACACACTAACTCTGCCTATCCTTCTGAGGGCCACGGGGGGTCCATGCCAGGCAGTGTCGGGTTCTAAGGCCTGGCTTCATCTAAGATGGGGTCAGGCCATAGAAGGGCACCTACTTACATAAAGTATTGGCAATTTTAGAAACACCGAATCAGTCCAACTGTAAAGTGGAATACCTGAATGATGCACAGCACAGGGCAAATATACAGACTTCAGAGGCAAGGTGACAGAGCCAGCCAGAGAGCACCCACATGCCAAACAGCTGGCTCATAATACCAGGACATTTTTAGAGCCTCTGGCATTGCCAACCTCTGTTAATCCGAACACGATACAATATCCCGGGTATAGCAAGAGCTTACTTGGACACGTCTTCGGTTAGTCGATTTGGATCTGTGAATGAATCATGCCGCCGCCCACTGCAAGCAACGTTCCACCACAGGTGGTCAGGACCTGCTTAGTGGGTTCTTCTCAGACCACCCTCAATGCCGTGTGACTATCCGCCTTTTATCGCCGCTACGCTGTCACAGCTCATCGCAGCTAAGAGCATCACAAAAAGCAGTTCTCCTGCAGGTCTGTTCTAATTTTATACACATCAGTATTTTAACCTACAGTCCCTCTCTTCTTTCCTTCTCTTGCTCTGAGGACACGTCGGCAGGAGTAATAAGCTCCTGTTGCTGGATACAGAAACAATGACAAACCCAAAGTTTAATGGGGCCCACAAGTTGGTCTACCTACCTGTCCTGCTCTTTCTGCCACATAAACTCACAAACAGCCATTACGCAAGGCGTTCTTGCACAGCCATACACGTCTTACATATAAATATCAAATACAAGCAATAACTAATTCATAATACTTAAACTGCTGACAAGAACTAGTTTTGAACAGCTAAATCAATACATGACTGGCCCTCATTAATATAAAGTTTGTGGTCATGCCAAGAGAATTAACACTAAACACTTAAAATTGGATAAAATTGCAAGGCTGAAAGGTCTTCATTCAGGTTTGTGTCCAACTACATTATTCTATAAAGACTGAAAAACTCTCCTGTCACATCTTACCAAGCAGTCATGCAAACACACCCTTTAAATAATATAGCAGGGAAAATTCTGTTTAAGGTGTAAAAACCAGCTCCACAAAACTTATCTACCATAACTCACATGTGTGTCCTAAAATACATGCATGGGAAAGTAATTGTAGAGCATTACTCTGAATGAAACACGGGGATGAACACTCTGATATCAGGTGTGTGTGGTAACAGAAGTTAAAAGTTAAGATGCCAAAGCAATACGATTCTGTTCACTGCACCTATAATAGAGTATAAACACTGAGTATTCTCCAGAATTACAATCAGAACCACAAAGAATTTCTGCATGTCACTGAGGCAAGTGGGTTTTCATTTAAGGCTGAAACAAAAAGACACGTTATTTCAAAATAAATGGGGAAAAGGCAGATAGAAGGCAGCATTAAAAAAGGCCAAATAGATAAGAGGAAAGAAGTTATAAATCCCAGGGATTGTGACAATCTTGACGACATACTGTTCCATTAAATTGACTATTATTTGAGAAAAAAAATATGACACAAGCATGTGTTCATGAGAACAGTGGTAATGATGATTAAAGAATGAACAAGCTGGATAACATCTCGAAAATACTGAAAGTGGAAAAAAGGGATGTCATTTCATTTTCTCCATAATTATGGAAATATGCATCCAGGTCCATCAGCTGTCATTGATAAACATTCATAAGAGCTAATTTCACACAAAAACCACCTTGAAGTTCAGCACAAGTTTTACGTTCCTATTTCCATTCCTTGGTTGCATCTTTCTTTGTTGCGAACAACATTAGAAAACATAAAATGTTAAATTAAGGTAGCCAGTGCAGCAAAAGATTTTAATTATTCAAAAGTTATTTATGGCTACCCCCTTCCAATGTTTCATGTCATGTTTGTGATACAAATGCAGAAAAACAGCAGGGTAATTGTGAAGATAGGCATCAAACAATTAAAAGGCGGGCAAGAAAACCACAGGCACTTGTGTATCAGTAATAAATATTAATGAGAACCAGCATGCGGTTTGCTTTGGCCTGACATCAGGGGACCAGTAGGGACGGCCGTGAGGTGGAACAACATCTCCCACATATGGGCCGGGCCGCGTGTTACTGGGAAGAAGAATAGCTGAGCTAGAGCGAGCGTCACACTGCCTACCTGACTGGGTTGCTGGTCAGGGAAACCCGGAGGGACTCCAGACAGGCAAAGAGTCTCTCATCCACCGTCCCAGTTTTCAGCTCACTAAGAAACTCCTGTGGAGAAATCTGATGGCTGCTTTTTAGGCTGCCCTGAAAGGAAGGGGAAAAGCCAAAATAAGCAACTCCAGTAATAAAAAAGCCAGGCATTCAATACACAGACAATAATTATCAATCACAGTTCAACAAAAAAAAACAAACCTCCAGTAATTACCACATTTCAACGAACAATTTGAATAACGGCTTCTAGAAATTAACAAAACTAATGACTGGTAAGACAGACTATTATGAGAATGCTACAATAAAAATGTAAAAGTACATAAAAGCAAAAGTCTGCCAGTACAAACTAATGTTGTAATGTATACAGGAAAACCCGGGTCTACAATTTTTACTATACAGAACATATGTAGAATGCAGCAAAAATAAACAGACATTTCCGCACACATTTGGCTTTTACTGTACACACAGATACACAACAATTTTGAAACAGAAAATTCAATGACTTCTAATTATGCAAAATATCATTTGTACGTACGGTAAATAAAATGGTCTGATGATGCTAGACTTTCACGGAAGGTACACTGTCGCTGCACTAACACCACATAAAATTAACGTACAAATTTGACATAAATACAAAAAAATAAATTTAACATTGTTGTGAATGTGGTCTCCACACAGAAAGACTGTCTGCAGTCTGCATTACTGAATTTACCGTTGAGTCCCCTAACAAAAAACTGTATTTCTGCAAGTAAATATTTTTTAAAATCTATTTATGCAAGAAAAGGTAAGAAATCTCATTCAACTAAATCAAATAAAGTAACAAATAAATGAATCACCATTCTTGTATAAAGCGATTGCAAAACAGGCCTTTACATGAAATAACAAATATGGCCAAAACTACTGAATTATATACTGGCTTATAAAATCTAGCATTTCTCAATTACAAATTTTATGGGAAAGAAAAAAAAAAGCGACTAAAATTATTTCTGCAGTATGTAAATGGAAAACCTTGGCGTAAACTAAAAATAGGGGGGCACAAGTAAGAGACTGTTCCCCAAAGAGATTATCTATAGAGCTTATTCTAATAAAAGTGTCTAGGAATACTTCACCCAGTACAGGGGCAAAGAAATTGCAAATGGGCAAATTACAAACGCTGAAACATAATCCATCTTTCAAAAGAATGGATGACTATCATTATGAACAATGACTGAAAACTGACCAACCCCATGGAAGGACAGAGAGAAGAGCAGCAGAATAAAATCAATTAAGGCAAAAAAACTTTAAATTAAAAGGTCAGATCAGGTCAAGTCAGTCAGGATGGGGAGCACATTGCCGCATCCACCACACAATGGAACACCTCGGGATCCCCATTGGAGACCCCCCAGGCCAACACCCAGTCCAGTCCTACCCTCTGGAAATAATCATCTATGGTCATCTGTCTGCCACAGCCAGGTATCAAGTGGGTGTCCCCTTGGCCTGGTCTCCTTCACCACACCACCAGTATTGAAGTACCAAGTCCAGCGTTGCAGCTCAGGATGTTGGAACCAGCATCCAGCAACCCACAGACCCCGCACTTTTGCAAAGCCAAGGAACATGAAGCTACTTTCACCCCGGTCTCCAGTCCTCATAGCAACCCTGTTAGACAAGAGGTCGCATTGGAGTTACCCAAGACCAGAGAAGTGTCATCTCATGGGCACCCATCGACCTCCAAATAAAAGGTACGGATGTCTCCCTTATAGAGACATCACTCACTCTGGTCAGAGCATACACTGAGACAGCAGGCAAGACATGCAGAGAGTGCCTTAGCCTGAGTCTCATGGTGCCCTCAATGAAAGGAGTGACACAGGCACCATCTAGAGGAGCCGATCCACCATAACCATAGCTACTCCCCGAGTATAGCATCAGAGCGACCAGACCAATAACAGGTGTTCCCACCTACAGAGATCTGTAGTGTAGATCTCCCCAGTGTGCATACCTCTGAGTGCTACCACTGAAATGAAGAGTTTACAAAGGTCCTCCAACAGCACAGGAAGATGGCCACCATGCTGGAGAAACAAGACATTCCACGTGCCTTCCCAGAAGGGAACATCTAACACAGCTGCCCCTTGCTGATCTGAGGATGTCACTGTTGTACACAGGTGCTGTCCGTGACCATCTGTGTCCAATAACCAGAATAGAACACACACAACTGTTCACGTGCATAGGCATGCATGGACTATAACAGCACAATTTACGCTGTGAACCGCGAAAAGGCAACTAATGGCTTAAAAAAAAAGTTAACTACTTTTATAACCGATTATCATAAATGTACTAGATTACTTGTTGCTGTCCTACAATAAACATACAATTGCAACAAATCACAGAAAATATAAGTTTTGCCAAGTAGCTAGAATGAACATTCCCTTACAAAAAAGGACATTTATGTTTGCACATTATAAGCTTATATAGCATATAACTATGACTTTCCATAGGGCACAATGCTAATTTTAATTAGCATTTAATCATAAAAAAGTCATGAATGATGCTTCTAAACTGCATTTGCAAATGTCTTGGTACAAGTTCCTGACAAAGACCCCAACTAAATAGAGAATATGACTAGAAGTAGATATGGAAACATATTGCCACTTAGAAAATTATTTTAAACTAAAATGTGTTTTTTGGGGGAAAAAACAATGCTACTACACAGCACGCACTAGGATCACCACTGCAGAATCTAAACAATTCACTTCTCTTACACTAGAGAGCCCCCTGCCTGTCAATCTGAAAAATACAAAAAAAAAAATGCCTGCCAGTGTACAATTAACCAAAGGAAAAATTGACGTTGATAAAAGTCAAATATGCATTAATAATGTATGCAATGAAGAATGACAATTCTGCCAGGTCACACATAAATTGTAACACTATCCAAATGCAGCCTATTCCTCATTTCCAAAAGTACAAAACAGGGCTCATCAAATGGTCAGACAGGCAGACATATAGCGGGTAGAAAAGTGTCTGATTTTACACTCAGTGTGAAGCTTGGAGTTGAAAATTTACCAAAAACAAACTACAGCCAAGTACATAGAGTTATGTTGTACTTAGTTTTTCTCAAATGAGCTGGTGTTGCTACAGATTGTGCAAACAAATCACTTGCTTTTCCTTAATATCGTCTCTATGAAAATTAAATTACTAAAAAAAATAAAACTACTAGAAACTGTAATATTTTAAAAATATTACACAGTACATTCTGATGGCTTTGTGTGTGCGGTTGTAATATGAAACACAACACTAAATACTTAACCGCCCTACATAATTTCTAATACAAACTTTCAATACAAAGTTGTGCAAGATAAACACTTAGAATTACTTAATTTGGTTTGTGTACGTGATCAGAAAAAGGCATAAAATGCAAATGATATGCAAATTGTTTTAACAAATATACCTCGTTCGTGCATGTAAACACGTCTGATATAGAAACCAGTATTCATGAGAGTGCAGTTGGATCAGGGCTGAGAATGAATGCGCATTTCAGTAAAAAAAAAAAATAAAAAAAAAAAATCTAAACTCTAAAAGGTTTGATTTACAATCAAGTGATTGTTGTGTACTTTTGGTTGCCCATTAGATTTGCTTTACTCCCTTAATGATCAATTATGCTAATTATATATTATTATAAGTCTTGCTTGTGTAGCGACTGGAAGCTGAAATCCATTCAGCTACTATTTACATCAACAGTATATCAATGTCAGGACACTATTCTTGCCATCGCAATGCAGACTAACACAAAAACAGACATATACACATAGATACCAGAAAAACAAGCACGTAAACATGTGAAGTGTTTCATATCTGCTTTCGTATTTTCAAAGAGCACTTGATCCTAAATAGGACCAATAAGAAGGGAGGGAAAAGTGCAAGTAAATCAAAACTTTCATGAAATACAAAGTGTTCTAACAGCTCTTGCTGCTCCACGCGTCCTGTTGCAGGGGTGGCCCTGCTGTGTCTTTGCATGAGTACCTCATTAGAATGAACCTTGGGTGGCAGTGCACACACAGAAATACATGCTGTGAGTTGTCTTTATATCACATGTAGCTTCTTGCTTATTAGTGCCTAGCAGGGAATCCCTTTTGGCATTTTAGTACAGCATCTGCAGGTTCAGACCTAGCTTGGCCTCTCTGAGTGACTTTGCTCTACATTATTAACACACATTCTAGATTTTCACCCATTACACTTCCCCCTACTAAGGATCATGTTAAATTTTCTGCTTTGGAAATCCACATCGCAAGTCAAAGCAGTACGTCCACTTCAAAGTGAGCAGACCATACACACACCTGTCTTGTTTAGAACATAAAACTGACAGTGTCACCACCCAGCTTCCAACAGAATAGGTTCACATTGGCTTCAGAGAACAAACCCCAATGCCAGTGGGATAGATCCTCCCTTAGCATGCATGCAAACATTTACCAAAACACAAATCAAACAAATGTGTAGAAACCTTTTAAAATAGACTAATAAGCAATAAGCAAGATGATGGGGAGTCACAAGTTAATTTACAAAAAATTGCGTTTATAACATTTTAACAACATGAAAAAGTAGATCATTTTAATCATAACCACAGCTGGTCATTTGGTCGATATTCTGATGGACGAATGAACGATTGGCAGGCCAGAATTCAATACAAGTTAAAACCATGTCACAGACCATCTAAAACCTTAAGTAGTGGCTCACAAACCTAGGGTGGGTCTTAGTTGCATACCACCATTATAATCGATGTTTACATGAACTAAAACTTATGCGTACCATGCAAAACGTTTTAAAAAAATACCAATGCGTGCATTTTTTTTTCTGAATAATACATACGCAAGGAAGCTGAACTGAAAGCAAAATCATAAATCTTTATCTTGCTTTGTGTGTCGCCTGAGCCTACTTCCTTCACAAAGGTGATGACTGTCAGTTAGTCACTGTCAGTTGTCAACAATGGGTTACTCATTTGATATGGTCAATTACCGATAATATCCTCATATTGCCCAGCTCTGCTGCAAACCTTGGCAAATTTAAATGTGCAAGAAAGCATTTAAATGACACACCAGCTGCAAACAATTTTGTATAAAGACAGCCAGCACAACATCACATGAGCGTTCCTTATGGGCGATAAATAAAAACGTAAAAGTAGAAGTTGGAGTTTTCACACAGGGAAATGTCAATTGTGTCTCACCACCTCCGTTATCACTCAAAATGTTCATTGTCATGCAAACTTCAGTTTATTAACACACATTCCATTATACACCTGCTATGCAATTATAAGATAAAGAATTTATCGGAGAAGTGCTGAAATGCAAAATTAAAAGCTGACAGTTTCCCCCCCATTAAAGTAATTGGTTTGCAAACACTTTTTTGCCAACAGCATCACACAATTGAAAGCAAACTGTGAGACCTATCATGGTTCTGTGCATCTGGATAATTTAGTGACCATCTACATAAGAGAGGAAAATTACACAAGGAAAAGGCTGCAATTTCTAACAAAAGATAAGGCAGTAAATTGAACATACATAATATTTTTGGTAAAAATGGAATCGGCCTATAAAATTAACATTTAGGCTGCAGGCCTACATTGCCTCACACTGCTTCACAAAAAGCTGGAACCAGGATGGAATATTATTTTATATTATATACATGGATATACATATATACACACACACACACACACACACACACACACACACACACATATATATATGAGAAAGATTTTTAAATGTTGTGCTGCATAAGAATCGTTGAACATTGTCAATCACTCCATGAATCACCACCTTGTCATGATGGAGGGGTTTGTGTGCTTCTGTTATCCTAGGAGCTTTTTTCCAGGATTATTCCCCCTTGCAAAGTCTCCCAAGGAAAACTGGTCGTAGGTGAACTCTGAGCGTTGTCTGTCTGTATATGCCGGACACCAGCCCAGAGTATCCAACCGCCTTTGAGACCTGGGAGGGGGTGCTGCAGACCACCCTCTATGGGGGCTACATTATTCCGCTGGAGGACTTTAACGGAACTGTGGGTAATGACAGTGAAACCTGAAGTGGTATGACTGTGGGGAACAGCCTACCTGATATGACAGTGGTGCTCTGTTATTGGACTTCTACGCTAATCGCAGTTTGTTCGTAATAAACACCACGTTCAGCCTTAAGGGTGTTCATGAGTTCACCTAGCACCATGCCCCCCTAGGCCCCAAGGGTGCACAGGATTTGCCCTGAGCTTCCAAAAAGCTCTGGATGTTGTTGGGCTGTCTTGGCTTACACAGGTCTTCAACACTGCATGGAGCTTGAGGATAGCGTGTTTGGACTGGCAGACTGAGGTGGGGGTCCCAAGCTTTAAAAAGAGGGACTGGGGGATGTGTTCCAACTTCTGGGGGATGGCAGTCCTAGACATTCCTTGGAGAGTTTATGTTGAGGTACTGGACACTTAAATCTCTAATCCAAGAAAATCAATGTGGATTCTGTCCTGGACGTCAAACATTGGCCCAGCTTTTTACTCTCACAAAGATACTTGCAATTCCAGGACATGGCAGAGAGATTATATCTCCTGGCTGGCCAGGGAACACCTTGGTTCCAGAGTAGCTGGAGAAGGAGGCTGGGGAGAAGAAGGTCTAGGCATACCTGCACAGCGTGCTGCCCCAGTGACCCAAACCCATATAAACGGCAGAAAATTCATGGATGGATGGATGGATAGAACATCTTGGACAGAACAAGAATTCTCTTCATACTTGGCTAATAAAACAAAACAAATTTGCAAATATGCTTGAAAAGTAACACTATTTTAGGCATCAAATTACAATCACAATACAAGCAGAATGATTTGCAATTTAATCAGATGCTGCTCCTTTTTAAGACCTATTTGCACTTTAAGACTATGGACAGCTCAAAGCAGACCAAGGAAGCTTCTGGAAAATGGCGCAGGTTATGTAGGCAGTACAGCAAATGCTGAAAATGTTAAATGATGCATCTTAATGCCCCATTGCCCCCCACATGACACCATTACAGTTTCAAACATGGCTACATGCCTAGGATGAACCTACCATACTTTACCAAACTGAATACATAAGACCACTCAGTATTTTCACAGTGCAAAGTAATGGCTCGCAAATGGTCCATAAATATAGAACAACCAGCAAGGTCCCTCTGCAACTAAAAACTGATTTTATGGCACAAACTCAAGTAGGAGTTCTTTTGTGCAGTTGTAGAATACTCCTTTCACATATCAGTATTCGAGTGATGTTTGAATTGAAATACTGACTATTGTATCCCCTACAATAATAAATAGAAATTTGTTAAGTTTTACATTTTCAAATGCTTATGCAACTTAAACAGATATCTTGACAGAATTTGAGTTTCTCTTCATTAATCCCCCCACAGCCCCTTTCCGTATATGATAGTGGTGAAACTATTTCACCTTTCCAGTCCATTTCCCTGAAATGTTCCTCTCCTTCTTTGTGGCAAAGTGCCCACAGAGTTTTGCAAGTTTCCCCAGAGTAGATAATGTAATGCTTGAGTATCAACGGTTGAACTATGGTTATTTCCATTAGATAATGGACACCTCAAAAGTCATGAGCGTCAACATATCTGAGGTTTTAAGGGACAATCCCATGGGAGATATATAATGCCTAGCCATTGGAATTTAAGACATGGAAAACAAAGCAAAAAAGTACTTTAAGCGTAAATGTCGAGTTCATTTTTAAAAATTACATTACATTTTACTGTATCACAGACAAATACAGAGTAGTATTAAATGATTATGTTGGGATTCCAACTAAGTTTTAGGGGTCGTGTGATAATGGATTGCAGATTGTACCTTTTTGAAATCTCTTCAATTTAAGTGGAGACAAATCGAGAGGAATTCTGACATAGACCACTTAATGGGTCTGGCATTTGAGATAGGCTTTAATGATGGTTTCTCACAAGAACAAGAATGGAGCTGCAATGTATGCGTCACAGAGAATCCATCCAGGACCAAAGCTTTTAGATAATTAGCAAAAAATTTGTCTAATAAGACATTTAAAGCAGTACTTTGCTGAGCAGTGCTACAGAAAGGGCAAAAAAGACAGAACAATTACCACATTGTTTCCATGAAAAAACAAAAAACTGACAGTATTGGTCCATATTGATTCTCTACTAGGGACGTAAGGGTCTAAACCAGTGGTTCTTAACTGGGTTCAATCGAACCCTAGGGGTTCGGTGAGTGGGTCTCAGGGGTTCGGCAGAGCCTCCACCGCGAAGGTCCGGACACACCCAAATTATCGTGGAAATTCGTGATGACACGCCCCGCTTGGCCATCACTGGCTGCAGATGATCATGCTACACTGCTCGGCCAATCAGTGCTACGGGGAATTTAGCGTGCTCAGTAGTCAACGTGTGACTGTCGTGGTAGTACTTTGTGTGATTTTTGCGTAAATGTTTTAATCCATACTATGTCGGGCAAGAGTAGTCGGACGAATATGTACAACATGGATTTGCATGCATCCCGGAACGTGGTGGAAGTGTATGTAATTTGTTGTAAGTTCATGCATTGTGCTGGTTTTGTTCTTTGAACAAGGTGATGTTAATGCACGGCTCATTTTGAGCACCAATAAAAAACATATCTATGTCTTGAATTTGAAAAAAATCATATTTTATTTTTCACTAAAGAGGGGTTCGTTGAATGCGCATATGAAACTGGTGGGGTTCGATACCTCCAACAAGGTTAAGAACCACTGCTCTAAACCCTTTAAAATTACATGACATTAGAAAAGTTACCCATTAATAGATAAATTTAAAAATTTAAGATAATGTTTTAAGAAGTATATTTACAAAAAAAAAACATCATTCACCATAATGGAAATTTAAACGGTACTAAAAACAAAATATTAATTTCATGATTTTAATAATTTAAAACAAACTCAGCCTGCCAACTTAAGGCAGACCACTAACATCTTTGCCTTTTCTTGACAAGAAGCCCATTTGACACCAGTCCCAATAATCTAAATAATTGAATTAAATTCTACCTTAATTAACTTGTTTACTGTTTTAAACAGTAATAATTATATGACTTATCTGCAGATGAATTCTTTGGTAATGGGTTTATTTAAGCCAAAACATATGATAAACACATTGTACGATTAAAATTAGGTAGCCTTTATTTAATTCATTGGACATTTCAGACTTCCAACTGCTTTCGCTTACCTTTTTTCAAAGCTAATCAGGGTAATTTAGGGTAAGAGGGTTCAGACTAGTAAATGTGTTTTTGATTACTTTGTGACCCCCAAGTATCCTGCAGATTTCAGAGGAGAATGACATGTTGTTTTGTAGAGTATTAATGAATCACGCTCTTGCCATGTAACTAATGCTTCTTTCACCACCTCACACAAGAAACAGAAATATGTCAAGAAAATAACTTGTGATTACATACTCAGTTTTTTTTTTTTTTTTTTTTTTATCGGTTGGTTACGGTTGCAATTTCTCTCTAAGTATCTCACTTGGTGACCCACACGGGTCAATGCAATGCAAAAGCCGTAACACAAATGCAGAAGCCACGCCGGAAGTGGACCACAACGGAAATGCAGCGGCCCACCTGTGTTATTAGTTCGGGTCGCCAGGGACCATTATTGCAGGCCTTTATGCGTTTTTTTCCGTGCTTGATTTGAGCACAAAGCTGGAAATTGAAAAAAAGTCAGTATCTGTTTTGTGCTCAAATCAAAAATAGTAAAAATGGATAACGAGCACTGACTTTCTATTTTGGTTTTTTCATCTGACACAAGTGGCATGACTCTTAGATGTGACAGGTTACTTGGAGACAGTAAAAACAACAAAAAAAATAATAAGTCTTTTTAAAAGTGGGAAAATGCGTGCCGAGATTTCATTGCAGTCAAGCACCCCATGCCATGTCAACACACGGTCAATGCGTCTGTGTTTAATATGTGGCACATGCATAGACAGTCTGGTACAGTAACAGCACGGTATCATACCACACACAGGAAAATGGCAGACAAAGCAGTGGAAAATGATTTCCATTAAGGCTTTGACACTTATGTGATCTGTTGTGCAATTCACTGAACAAATTCTTTGCAAGCAAGCCTAATTTATTATGGAGTCCCTGTTATAAGAAACTGGCAAAATGTATAGGGATATTATATATTAAAAAAAAAAAAGTTGGCTCAAATTAAAATGCTGCCACGGTATAATTAAAATGAGGGAACGAATTAGATTGCCATTTGCACATCTGTTCTGCAAAGCACAATGCCACGTTAAAAACGGAATTATTTCGGTAAATATTTAGTTGTGCACGTACTGCTTGTCAATTATGTATCTGTTTTTATATACCAAGTATAACACCCCCACTGACTTAACATGATCCAGGAGGAACAATAATAAAACTTACCATATTGTCCTGTTAAATCATCTTTATTTAAACCAATGCACTCTCAAGAGTGATACAGGGTTACATTTCACTGCTTGACGTACGCATAGAACTAACCGTATGACAAATAAAACTTCTTGAATCTTGAGCCTAGTTTGTAGGACTTTGCCTCTCAATACTATTCGACAGTATAAGCGTCTTATACCAGGGCCAGAGGTCTTGGGTAAGCTATGAATACAGCTATGTAATGATCCTTTGCTTTGAATTGAAGAGAATGAGCCTCCAGATTGACTTGCACCTCCAAGACTGTGCTTTCTAATGAATGTAAA
>JABFDZ020000039.1:24972017-24983451 GCA_019775955.2 Pollimyrus isidori | reverse complement strand
TGTGAGGATGTGCTGTTTTCTCTTTTTTCCCCATCCCATCGAGACCGCTATGTCAGAGACCAAGACAAGACCGAGACCACAAAAAACTGGTCCTGAGACCGGTCTCAAAACCAAGACCGGTCTCGAGAACTACAGCACTAGAAGAAATACAGGACTTCCCTCATGACAAAGTATAAAGTTTGTTAAGGGGAGGAGTCAAACCACAGATGTGTGACAAATCATGTCCCATATTGGTTCAATACAGGACGATCTGGTAAAATACAGGATGGGTGGCGGCTCTATTTCAACCATGAAATTAAACTCTGCTAAACTCTCTCTGTCCATACCAGCAGATGCAGATGTCTAGTGGCCTAAGTGAAATCGATTCATTATGCTATGTAAGGTGCTTTCACACTTAAGGTCCAGGACCTAGACTTGGTTTACAAGTCCTTGG
This sequence comes from Pollimyrus isidori, assembly GCA_019775955.2. NCBI lineage: Eukaryota > Metazoa > Chordata > Actinopteri > Osteoglossiformes > Mormyridae > Pollimyrus > Pollimyrus isidori. Next base: position 24,983,018 of record JABFDZ020000039.1, on the reverse strand, counting down.
GCTGTCTTGCTTATATCATTTGTAGCTCCTGGTCACTTAAAGTGTCACACCACTCAACAGAAATGGAGACTTTTAATGTTTTAGGTTAAACTTCACACTCAACTCCATATGAAACTTTAGTCATGCCAAAACAACAGAAGATAAACACGTTGCTTTGTTAGTTAATAATTTGTTAGTTATTAGGGGGGGATCAAACGATAAAAACGGGACACAGACTTATTTATATTATACTGCACTAACGATACGATTCTTATTACATCTGGTCAGCTGACCGATCTTTCAATTTCCACAGAATAATAAATGTGTGATGTTATTCTGTTAATGGGCTCTACCAAGTTTCACCACTGGCAATATTAGACAAAAGTGTATTGGTTATTGATCTAATTTTCTGATGCAGGAATATGGAGACATAAGCAAAACATTTACTAAATAATGCATTAACTGTAGCTGATATTCAAAAATAATCCCTTTTGTTCTGGCAATTTCAATCTCTATTCTTGCACGTCTGCGCAACATCCAAGTTAGCGCTGATACTTGTGATCAACCAGTCAAAGTTTATCGCTCCTCAGTAGTTTGTGTTTGAAGGAAAAGTACCTAATTAGGAGGAGGTACTGAAAAACGGTTCTGTGCGAACACCTTTACTGAAAGTGTTTCAACATATCATGAGAAAAGATTCATAAAACATGACCATGATTTAACTAAATTGTTTTCCAAAAGTGACTTGTCACATCCAAGGGTAACATCTTTTGTCAGATGAAAAAAACAAAATGGAATGCAAGCACTTGATATCTTTTTTCCATTTTGGATTTTAGCACAAAACGGATATCAACATATCCATTATTGGTTTGTCAACCAAGCTGAGAAAATGGATGACTTGTCTTTCCATTTTCAATTTTCTGCTCAAATCAAATATGGAGAAAACACAAAACACTTCCTTCTCAAACCTGTTCAAAAACTTCTCCTTCAGTCCGCCTGTTCACCAGCAATAAAAGACCCTGAAAACTTGAACCAATAACAACAATGGGCCACTGGATTTCTGTTGTGGTCCCCAAGTTCCAAAATCTTAAATAAACTTTCCAGGATAAGCATTAAGCTAACTTTAGCTTAACCTTTTCAAAGCTAAATCAGAGCAATTCAGGGTAAGAGGACTTAGACTAGTAAAAGTACATCAGTAAACGTAAACTTTGATTAGCCACCACAGTGTTAACTATAGCTAAATATATTTAATCTATATGGCTGTTCTTTTATTATTGGTTTTACACAACCAATTACATGGTTATGGCATACCAACGATTTCTTGCGGGTTGATGACAAAATGCTCATTAGCAGATAAGGGTAACCCAGTTAGCTGAGCAATTATGACCAGGATTTTTTTTTAAAAAAAAGGAACCATATTTTATGAAATATGACATAAGGCAAAGAAAATGTTCTGTAGAAGGTAGAGGTGGGCGATTAATTGATTTTATCGATAAATTCGAATTTACAGTTCGAGGTGATGTATTTTTGTGAAAATCGATGTTATTACTTATTTTACACGCGACACCAAAAAGCGGTACTAATGCGACACACCGTTCTTCACGGGTGCATTAGCGCGGCGCACCCAGACACTGTACGGAATCATAAACACGGCAAAGGTTCGGTTCTGTGCCGTCGGACACAGACCGCACATGTCCTCCTTGCAAAGTCTGTTTAAAAACTGTTGCAACCAAAGGAAGCAGCACAACAAATTTATTCCAGCACCTTAAGCAGAGGCACGCAGCCGGGTGGGAGAAGTGCAGCTCCCAGCAAAATGAAAATACACACAGCACCAGCACAACATCCAAACTTAAGCAAGCGACTGACATTTGTGAACCGTGTGCCATATGATAAGAATGGGGCACGGTGGAAGGCGATAAATGCTGTCGCGATGTATATTGCATAAGACATAGTGCCCATATATACCGTGGAAAAGCCTGGATTCATTAACGTGCTAAAAGTTTTTACAATGGCGTGCCATTTCACTTAAAAGCATCTTTTTTGGCTTGTCACAAGTTGTCAGATTGCACTATAACTAAAATAAAAAGAAACAACAAAATAAAATTAAGACTTGTTTTATTTGCCATCTATAGTTTGATTTTGAGTAGGGGAGAGGAAATCAATTAAGATCGAAAATTCGGACTTATTGTGGAAAAAAATGTGAGATTTTATTTTAGGTCATGTTGACTAGCTCTAGTAGAAGGAAAACAATTGTTAGGAAGGTCACGCCTTCTTCCCTTAATTAGCAGTTATAGAGAAAAAAAACAAATAAAACCTGGAAGAGAGATGCTGGGAAAAGCATAAAGTCAAAATGCCACAGGCGCTGGAGCCTCAGTGCCTCACTAATTCACAGAAAACTGCACATGCGGTGACAATAGTAACCATTTGCATAAATTCCATAGCCAATAAATTCATACAAATGTTAGTGAAATGTCTTTTGCACAGTTTTTGCCTTTTTCACCGACGTTTGTTTTCATAAAAGCTTGCATTTAAAACTACAAAATTTAACACCTGATTTACAATACACGTTTCTTAGTGCAAAAGTTAAAGATAAAATCCAGTTATAATATGGAAGCAATAAGACAAAAATTGTCAAAGTATAGTCAAATGTTAATGACAGAAGAAGCAGGAAACTTTACCAAAAAGGTCAAGTTCTCCAGTCATCTTTCATTCAGACAGCCAGAGATTAATAAAGATATACGACATCAAAAGACATGCTCGTGTGCCATTTGTGTTTACGGCACTGAGAAACTGACCTTTTCATATAAATCAATCCATAAAGCAGTAAAATTGTGAGAAATCGTATTCTAAAGTGAGCTAATCAAACCCTATGGGAATTCATTCTGCTCTTCAGCTTCAAGACACCACTGCCACCTACCATCTTTTCAGAAATCCAATTCAATAGCCCTGAAGTGAATATATCCACGACATCCAAAGTATCTGCAGTTTTTAATGTGGTTCATTATTTTTTTTACCAAAATCAACATTAGGGAATACTAATTATTAAATTTCAAAATGCCATTTTACGCAAAGAGCCTATCAATGGCAGCAAGACCTGGTATTAGAACGAGAAGATTTGGGGTGTATAATTTTTGTACTGGCAATAAAGTCAACGTTCAGTACTCACTGCAAACAATGTAAATTGTTTTCATTACAGATTGGGTAATCATTAGCTTCCTATAGGGCTGGGTGAGAAAATAACGATAGTTAATACAATATAATTTACCTCGATAACAACTGCCGCACAGCATTTGGCATATTGTTATGATTTAAGAAAAACCATGGCACCAGCAACACGCTGTGCATCACAAAATGATGTCACTTTCTCTGTGATTACTTGTCAGGCAGTGGAGAACACGCACAAGCAGCTATGAAAAAGGGGGATTTATTGAACAAATAACAGAATTCAATAGGGAAGGTAGGCAGACAACAGAGAACATCATCAACGCGACAGGGAAACTCACCAGGAGAGCAGGGAAAGTACAAACCAACCCATTCAATAATAATCCAACAGAACCCAAAAGGAAAATGCACAGCGAAATTAAGTTCATGAGAATTTTTCATTTTCAGCATTGACTAAAACAGGGGTCTCCAACTCCGGTCCGGAAGGGCTACTATCCAGCAGGTTTTATGTCCTACCTGGCTTCTGATGAGCCACACCAGCACTCAGGTAAATACCAGGAACTAAAATAAACTGTTTGACTCCTATCTCAGCCTTGAGAAATGCTAAATGTTGTTTGGTACCTGGGGCACTTTCATTTTCCTTCAACCTGCTTTGAGTCCTTTTTTGAACAGAGCACTCAACCTAGTAGGGTCAAGATAATGGAGCAAATTGTTCCAGAAGCCTCATTTAAGCCATCACTACTTTTTGACAGGTGTTTTTCCATGTTCTGACAATACAGAAAAGTTTACAACTGATTAACCACCTGGTTTCTTCAATTTTAACTCCGAAGTAAAAACCAGCCTTTAAACTGGAAAGAAATGATTTGACATTTATCGTGATAGCACATTTTTATAACACTTTTCACCAAATAGCCCCGCTCTAGTCTATTACAAATCCTATTTTTGTGTCAAATAGCATTGTTTGATGTTACAAACAAGGTCTGTTTCCCAAGTCTGTCTTTAACTCACATTTTTTTGCCAAGATGGAAAAATAAAAATACAGCACAATAATATTAACAATACCTTGAACCACATGATTTTTGCACAAGTGTTACAAAGTATCGCATGTGTTCATTTAGCAAACCATTGTATTTAACACAATTAATAGACTTTACATCATTTCTAATAATATGCTTTCTTGTAGTCCATTCGTAAGTACAAGTCGTTCATAACCCAGGGACTGCCTGTACCAAAAACTTTAAATGATACAACTATTATTTTGCAAATGTCTATATTTGACGGAAATGTCCTTCACATAAAAAAAGTTACATCATGTAGTGGACAGTTTGAATCTGCTGTTTGGGGAGAGACTCAGTCATACTTATTGTTCATGTCTCTCGTACAGAGAAGCTACACAAATGGATGATGAAAACCACTGTTGTCCACAGCACACCTCTAGTTGATAAGTATGCAGCAGAAGTGAAATATGGTGTTCTTCTGGTTTAAAGGCGAATGAAAAGGGAGAACCTACAGATCTGACAGCCCGAGTACAGAAACACTGCGACAGAAATAAAGCAACATATCTAACCTGGAGAAGCATTTGTCCCTCTCCCGCTGACCTATATAAGGAGTTTAAGGTTCAACAGGTGTGCATGATAAGATATAAAATGCATGATAGTAATGCGGTTCAGCAGTTATTACCAGAGGGGAGTGACCCAAATAACTTGATTTGAAGTCGGACTCAAGTCTCAATTTTTATGACAGATGTGTTTTCCTATTTGTGAAAGAGATTCGCCTTAAGCGAACAATATCCAAGTTTAAGTTAAGACTTGACTTAGACTTACAAAAGGCTTATATATTGTGAATGACTTGTGAAGTTGCACATATGACTAACATTAGTTCCAACCTCGATTCTTTTTCCTCATCACCAGCTCCACAGCCGTCTCTGAGTGCTCTTATTGGAACCTCAAAATGCTGTGCCGCATGCACCATAAATGACAGAAGCCACAACATGCCCACAAGTGACGTGCTGATGAACACCAGCTTAAGAAACCATGGCGGCATTAATACTAAAAAAACTTTGGTTACTCGATAACCAAATTGTGACAATAAAATACAAAAACTAATAATTAACTTTGGCAAAGTGTAACTGAGCTGACGCCAATAGGAGAAAAATTGTGTTAAAAATGTAACCATTTGTGCATACTTGCTTCATACTGAACTGTAAATGCCTCAAAAGTGCTTAAAACAAGATGTACAAATGAGGTGGAACAGTACGTTATGTATGTTTGTAGTAGCCTAATTAAATATTTGTCATATGTTTCTTCCATCTGTATTTACTAGTTTAAAAAAAATATACACTGTCCGTCCAAAAAACGGGTCGCCATTTAAATTTATCAGCAAATACTTAAGAGCCAATGACTGGATCATTATTATAGCTCAACAACATTATGCAGCAATAAAGTGAAGTCAGCTGAGTACCTGAATCTACTGAATAGCCAAGTTACACCATCATTAGGGTTTTTTTTCCCCCTGTTGGCACGGGCATATTCCAGGATAAGAATGCCAAGATTCTTTGGGTTTGATTTGTCAAAGAGCGGTTCACGGAGCATGAGGAATCATTTTCACACATGACTTGGTCACCTCAGAGTTATGACCGTAACCTCATTGAAGGTCTCTGGGATGTGCTGAAGGAGCCTTTATGGAGGTTAAACTCACTTGTCAGTACAGGATCTCGGTGGATGAAAATAAATGTTGTATAAGGCTGTGGAAACAATGGCATTACAAATGTGTGCATTAATCAAAGGCAGTCCAACAAAAAATTCAAATAGCGACCTCCTTTTTGGACGGGCAGTGTATATAAAGTAAAAAAAGAGCTCTTGTATCGGAATCAGTATCGGTAGTTGTATATCGGAATCTAATTGGAACCGAAAGAATGAGGATCGGCCATCTTTAATTTATTTCTTTTACGCTACCCTAATCTCTGGTTCTTCCAACCAGATCACAATTAAAGCTTGGGTCACTTCATTTATCCATGAATCCATCATCATCATCATTATTATTATTATTATTAACCTTGTTTATTGTTTTTTGAGTTTGCATTGCATTTCAGAGTATTGTCTCAGTGTATTGAAGTACCAAAAATATATGATTTTTGGTTACCCTAACCAAATGGCCAGTTGAGGGTTTCCTTTCTGTTGTCAGAAGCTCATATATTAGTCTTGTATTAACCATGTTTGTCACAATCATGTTCTGTGTTTCCTTTTGCAGTTTAATGAGTGCAATGATCAGTTAAGAAAAAGAATTGTTACAGGGAACCGTAATCACAATTCACTTTTTTTCCAGTTGCCCTAATTAAGATTTTTCCAATACATATATATCTCACCAGTACAACACAAAATATGTTTCTGAATTTATCAAGTATTTTCAAAGATAACCAATTCAATTAAAAACAATTAGTGGTTGGGTGAATCAGTTATCAAATTAAGACTATAATCCATAGTTTTAGTTACCTGATGAGTAAAACTAAATCAGAAAAGAATGGGCAGTAACACCTGTCTAATATCCTGAGGAGATAAAACAAATGTGTGTGGTAATGTAAAGCATTTGTACAAAAAATGTATAACAAAAGCCGGAAAGCAAAGCATCTTGTACATTCAGAACATGCAGAAAAACCATTGGATATAGCGGACACGCATATGAGGGAATTTCACTTATAACAGACGAACAATTTGGTCCCCATGGCTGCTTTTAGCTGTAGTTTTGTTCGGCTATAACAAACATTCTGGCTACGCCTACAAGGCGCGTGGTGTGCCGGCGATATCCAGCAGATACGTAATCTGGATTATTAATAGTTTCGCATCTAGTCAGGTAAAGTTGGATTACTACATGTACAATATAATAATCTATACCACAAATGTTACTGCTGGAGTGTGGCATGAGTAAGTAGTGTCCTGTAGTTGTGTTCTAGGCATACAGCAACTCTGGATATAACAGACTGTTTTGCCAGGTCCCTTGAAGTCAGTTATAAGTGGATTTTACCGTACTTATCGATATCAGTACTTACCGGGTTAGATGCTGTGTTCATGTACTGAATGACCATTTCTCTTTTCACATTGAGGTCCTTTTCTCTTAAAGGAGTTTTTTTATCCTCATTTAAGTTCATGTCTTCCTGAAAACCACAGGGAAAATATGGAAAGGCAAAATTATTAGCTGATTTCTATTAACAGGTGCGTCTCCAACCATATTTTAACCTCTTTTTCAGGTCAGTATAACAGGACTAAAAAAGAAAAAAAAAATGGTTCAACTGAATAAACCAACTAGTCCTATGACACTTTTCCACTGGAATACAGAGACCAAACTGTACCCGAGCTATACCGCAAGGACACTAGTTACAGAACAGTTCCAGCTTGTTTCAGATTTTCACTACGGAAAGGTCAGCTAAAGGCGTTGCCTGGATTGGAGAGTGACAGAAGTAAAACTGAAGAGGCGCTTATTTACTGTTCACACGGCGTACATCAAGATTTACTATCTGTTAATTAAATTAGCAAGTCTTTGAGAATCGTCATCTCATGTTAGCATCACAAGGTTGGGGAAGTAGCATTTGCTGGCATGAATTTGCATTACGAATCCATTCCGTTCAGCTATTCTGGAGTCCTTTTTCAGTAGGTGGCTGGAAAATTTCAAATTCCAAATTACCAGGAATGCATCAATACATCACGATGTGTGATACTACCAATAAGTAATATATAGAATGTGTTGTTTTCCCCCTTCAGATAATCCATGCATGCAAATGCAGATTACCGGTATCTCTGTACATTTCAACCAATCGTGGTGGTGATGCAACCAGCTTGGTTTAGTCATGCTTTGAGCCCCGCTAGTAAGCAGGGCCATGTCAAAGCGGGTACGACTTGGGTGCAGCTCGGATAATCTGCAATGGAAAACTGTCAGTTCATGGTACAGCTTGATTCTTGGTGGCAGTGGAAAAGCTCCATAAGAACATCACCTAAGCCAAATGAATACCAGGAATAGAAAGATAACCATATGCATGCATTCCAGATTGTACCAGTTCTGGTATATACTTTATAAAGAGCCATCTGGTTTGCAAAGTAAAATGTAGGCCAAGACAGGAATAATGTCTAAAACATAGTACAGCCTACAAGACAAAAATCTTACCTGAACCTGGTACAGTCATGAATAATTTTAAAGTCAGTATTGCCAGCATACACAGCTATATACAACCTCCAGCCTCTGCAATTACCTTTGTGTGGATGCTACAGATTACGCAGGATTTTAAAAATGCACTGGTTGTTTTTATTTCTTAAGTGGCGTACGTTTCCAAATGAAATGTACTTTTCTTGCTTGGCATGTACAGTATATATGCAAAATTTTCAGGCAGCAACAACTAGGAAAGACATTTGTGTCAAATAAAAAGAACTTCTATAATCTTTCAGCCTGGAATCTTCTATATACAGTGCTATGAAAAAAAGTGTCTGCCTGATTTGTTATTTTTGTGCATTTGACACATTTGTTTCAGTTCATAAAACAAATTTTAATATTAGGCAAAAATAATCAAAATAAATACAAGATGCCGTTTTTAAACAACGATGTCTGAACGTACATTTAGCGAAAATACGTCTGAGATCTCGCATAACATTTCAACTAATCTGAATAAGAACCAACTACTCATACCATCATCTTCTCAAATAAGACCAGGATCTCATTCTCTGAGGTGATTTGACAGGAGGAGTCTTCAAGCAGGGAAGGTGTGACTTGAGAAAGGTATGGTCGTTCCTTCTTCGTTCCAGGCTTACGAATGCTGGCAAATCGGTCGAACTGGGAAACAAACAAACCATCCAGTTAAACAGGGTGTCAGAGAAGGTAGCATTATTTAAAGCAGCATAATTTTTTAAATTAAAAAAATTTTAAAATAATTTTAAATAAGAATGATAAAAACATACATACATACATGATGCATTTAAGAAATGACATTTTCCGAGGAATAAGATCAGTATTTATCCAAAAATTTACATCACAATCCTGAGTCACTTTTTTTTCTTACTTCCATTTCATTCAATATGCATTTTTATTTATGTAATTAATGTGAAGATCTCATTTACCGCCATACCAAAGTCTGCTTTACATTGTAGTTAGAGAGCTTTATTGGTGTACTTAATGATACGCATGTCGGCAGTTTCCAAATTCATAATCATGCTGGAAAGGGCACTAAACAACTATTTAGTCATTTTTTAATGTCCATACAATATGTGTGCCACTAAAGCACATCGTTCAGACGGAAAGTGATAGACTGTCCTAAGCACCAGTCAACAGCCGACTGCCGATTCCAATAATCGGCAATCAGTGACTGGGCCCAAACACCCTGATTGGACCATTAAACATGTGAAACCCCAGGGGAATAATATTTCGATGCTGCTCCCAAGCCATAAGTGAATTAGCTATTCCAGGATCAGACATTGCTTACAGTAAGATTCTATAATTTTCTTGTTTGAATAGATTCATTATTTTTACTTTATATAGCTTAACACAATCAGAGCTTATGCAACTGTTTTGTTTGATTATGTGCAATGTTTACGAATGACGATGATAAAATAAATATAATATCTTAGGGCTGCAAATTAATTAAAAGATTAATGGCATGTATGTAGATTGAGTTTTGATGGTATCTCACATGGTAATGCTCCATGACGTTTAAAATTTATTACACAATGAATACTGATCTGATGGTTGACTGTCTGAATCGCATGCCCAGTTCAACCCTACTTAGTTATCAGCGATAACATGAGTAAATGCAATTACTGTGCTTAAGTTTTTTTTTTGAATGTGCTTTTCTACTCCGCTAATGAGCAATTAATACTGTTACATATTTAATTAGCAGCTTGACTGCCAATTCCTGCACCAAAGGACATGCTCTAGACCAAAGGACATGCCCTAGACCAGGGTTCTTCAAATATGGACCTCGATTTTAAATCCAGTCCTCGTTTTCAGTTCACCCAGGTAGTTAGTTTAATAATTACTGATTCTGATTGGTCAGAGGCTTCATTCCTGACTGACAGGTAAAGGAAGGCAGGAAAACCAGCAGTGCTCGGACCTCGAGGACCATAATTTGAATAACCTTGCCCTAGACCAGTGATTCTCAACCTTCTTTGCACCACAACCCAATTTTACCATGCCAGCTCAGTCGTAACCTTATATCAAGAATAGACTGAAATGAACAGTATGATCAAGCATAGAATGCACTCTGCAATTTAAGCCAATCAATGCCTATCAGACAATTTTGATTGGATGTGCCAGTGAATTTTAAATTAAACATCGGTGGTTTGGCTTCTTGGATTGGTTGAGTGTTCACTAGCTTTGCACTGAGCAGCTACAGACCCAAGATGCGTTTCTATAGGTTAATTCAAGGATTGTGTTTAGGAAATCTGATCATGGAACAGCATAGAAACTTTTAAAATGCTTACATTTCCAAATCAGCCTCGCCACCCTTTCATGACTTGCCATGACCCAAATTTGGGTTGAGAATCGCTGCCCTAGACAACATTGCAGTGTATTGCGGGGTAGATACACACACTCAATCAGACGATGCAGGCCAAATGCATGTTTTTGGACTGCGGGAGTAAACCTGTGCTACATGGGGAGAACAGGCAAACTTCATATACACAGATTGAATTGTTGGATTCTCCTATTACTCTTTATAATGACCGTTTTAGATATATACACACATACGTATATATACACTCACCTAAAGGATTATTAAGAATACCATATTAATACGGTGTTTGACCCCCTTTTAGGGATGGCGAAAACTAAAAAATTTCTTGACCGACCACCGAGCCTCATTAGCCGGTTGAAACCGGTTAACCGATT
>JABFDZ020000039.1:24952577-24963946 GCA_019775955.2 Pollimyrus isidori | reverse complement strand
GCCGATGCCGATACATTAAAAAATGCCAAATATCGGCCCGATATATCGGCCGGCCGATACATCGGTCGACCTCTAATCAGCACTATCCAAAACTGACAATTTTTCTTTAGTTATTGATAACTCCATTGTATTCTCCTCCCCACAGGTTAAGAGTGAGTGTCATCCTCGACAGTACCTTATCTTTCCAATCCCACATCAATAACATCACCTGGTCTTCATATTTCCACCTACGCAATATTAATCGCTTACGTCCCTCCCTTACCCCCCATACCACTGCTATTCTGGTTAATAGTCTGGTCACTTCTCGCTTGGATTACTGCAACCTTTTGGTGTCACTAACAAATCTCTCCATAAGCTCCAACTGGTTCAAAATTCAGCAGCCCGTATCGTCACCCGAACCCCCTCCATCCACCACATTACTCCCATTCTGCAGCAGCTCCACTGGCTCCCCGTCAAGCTTCGCATTGATTTTAAGATCCGGCCTTTAACATTTGAGGCCATCCACAGCCTTACCCCTCCATATCTATCCGACCTACTTCATGTTGCCACATGTCGCACCCTCAGATCCTCATCCCCCCTCCATCTCACTGTCCCCCTCGCCCGCCTAACCACCATGGGGAGTAGAGCTTTCGGTCGCTCGGCTCCCCGGCTCTGGAACTCACTACCATCTGAGCTCAGAAATATTAACTCACTCCCACTTTTCAAATCCAACCTCAAAACTCATCTGTTCAAACTGGCGTTTTCTCTGTTATTTATTTTTATTTCTTGTATGGTGTCCTTGAGTGTCTAGAAATGCGCCTATAAATAAAATGTATTACTATTATTAAATTAGTTTGTTCAACTTAAGAAATTCGAGTTCTAGTGAGTTCGAGAAGCGAGGTACCACTGTACACCAAAATATTCTGCCCACTTTTCTCTCTCTGCAATTCTTGTACAAGGCCCGGAATAATACAAATGACTAACAGTCTGCAGCCATTATTTGCTTCAGTGTTTGTTACCCACGTTGTTTGAAAAAAACGGATGTTCATAATTGACAGCAGGTCACATTAAATAATATCAGTTTTGCTTTGCTTTCATTTGATTTATTTCTCTCTTATAACATTATTTCATGTTGCGGCGAACTGAAAAGGACTGGCGTGAGAAAACATGCCTACTTGACTTGAGTTGCAGGCATTCACATGCTCTGAATACTACACTACCATGACTGTGAATACACCAAGATGGCCGTGAGAGGCAAATGCGCAAAACTACTAGGGTAACCTAATCCATTTCAGTGGAAACACCATGAGCTACTTCAGGTTATACAAACTACTTTAAACCTGAATGGCTCCGGTGCTTAGATAATGGGTTCAATTCTTCTTGTGCTTTTACTGATTTGTTTCCTTAACTGCGAGATTCATTCAGCAGTTTCACATTAACAGTAGTGACACATGCATGCCTACAAGAGGCTGCCCCATCAGAAAAGAAAGATCTCAGTGCTAAACAAATAATTAACTAACAAATGCTGTTTTCTCAAGATAATGATAATTTTCTCTGAATAATTAAAAGGATAAACAGATTGCAATGCCACGGGCAGTCAGGCAATACACAGTGCTGCTTGTGCATGTCCTGTGACTGTGTTACTTAATGTGTACGTCCTTGTATTTAACACTGAAATTAAGTGTTGTACCTGTGCAGTGTGTTACTGTGAATTCCATGTCATGTCCTGTGACTGTGTTACTTAATGTGTACGTCCTTGTATTTAACACTGAAATTAAGTGTTGTACCTGTGCAGTGTGTTACTGTGAATTCCATGTCATGTCTCCACGTCGTACCAGGGTCCTGGGAAATACTGTCATATCACTATACACTACGGCTGTCACTTCTTTCAAAAAACAAGCTCGAACTAATTTCAAATGTCACACAATTTGTTCGAATATATTTGAATACCTGTGAAAACTTGCAACATAAAATACTAAAAAAGAATGATTCTATTAACAGCACATATAAAGCAACATCTGTGCGGAGCCCCTAAGAGGTCATGGAGGGAAAATATGTTTTTGAAAGAGTTGTGTTCCCTCACAATACTTTTGCATTTGCATTACTAATAATCACTTTACCTAAAGTAAAAATGTATTTAATGTACTAATAAGCATAAACCTAAATGACATCTACTGTCTAGTTAAGTGTGCTTTAAGCATTAAACTATGGGGCACAATGCACACCATGTAACTTTCATGTGTGTGTTTTTATATATATTTATTAATAATTGCACTGTCCACCACAGTAACTGTAAGAGAGCTGGGCTATTGAACATGAAGTGCACACAGAAACATTGAAATATTAATAAAAATTTGCCCATAAAGAAATCTAAAGCTGCCTCGTTTCCAGTCACTGGCATTGAATGAACACAGTGCAATTAGGCTATTAATAAATATGCATAAAAACGAATGGTATCAAACGTAAATGTGTACATTGTCCCTCGTAGTTTAATGCTTAAACTACGTTTAACAGGACGTCTGAATTATATAGGAGAAATGCACCGATTGCAATTTTCATGCCTGATTCAAATCTCTGATTTTTTTTGCAAGTCTGACCAGCCGATACCTATCTTTGTCAATTCTGGTTTTATTTTTAGAAATATAATTGACCGATTAAACAAACAAAAAAATCAACTTTTCTTCAATGCAAAATTTTAATTTCATTTGTAAGAAATTGTTAAACTTTACAATTTCCCCCAAACCGCACTGAGTTACAGGAACTTTTCTTACTCAAGTCTCAAAAGAAAGTGCCCTGTGACTGGATACAGGTACAAATCACAGTTAACTGAACATGAGTTGCTGTACACCCAGCTACATCTGACATATTTTACTTTACCAAACCAGAGCAGGTGCAAAATATTTAAATAAAAAAAACAAATGCCAGTTACAAATGTCATTTTCCAGTATGTTTAAATTCACCAGGTAACACAACATAACATTTCTTTAGTCGTCTTAAAATAAACTCCATAAACAACAAACCTGCAGACAAAACTGAAATGTACTGCACTTTTCCAAATAAAAATAGGTGCAGGGTAATATTAATACCAACCATCACATGTTATGTTATGCACATGCAAAATTTGCATCGCTAGCAAGCTAAATTAAGGTCATGCAGTTTCATGCCTTTATAACATACTGACATTATAGGACAGGAAATTAACGTTTTGATGAAACATTTTCACTCTGTTACAAGAAAAAAAACCTTAGTCAGCTTTGCAATTTTAAAAGTTTATTCCTTTTCTTGATCATCTAGTATATGCTTCACAATCAGCTTAAAGTTCACCCCCAAAGCTTCACTATGTTTTGTGGTAGTTCTCCCATGGTTTACCTGTATTAAAAATTTTAAGCTTTGTGTAGTTTTCATGCACAGCAAAGAACGTCCACGCTAACGAAATGTTAGCGTGTGGCTTTGAGTGTGCTCGCAGCTGTGAGGCTATTGCTTGTGCGTATATGACATGCAGCGCATGCATGAATGGACTGGTTCAGCATCAGAAACACGAGACTGATTGGCCAGTCCCTGGTCCAGCACGAGCATGTTGAAAATCAGCCAATTCCGGACCCTGACCGATCGATCAGTGCATCTGTATTTGTAATGTGCCGCTTACAGAAAGAACAACGGCACCAAGACATGCTGATAACAGACATTTTTCTCCAAGACCAATGTCTTCATTTAAAGGGCCTAAAGTTCTGCATGATTGCAATTATTCCTAGGCCTAATTCCGAGTTCGCCCTTAGACCACATTTGAGTTTTCAAATGTTGCCGTATGAAGGTGTCAACTACAGCAAAACTGATATATCAAGTTATCAACATGCCAAACCTACTGCCAATAAGAGCTAACTGCAGATATATTGGTATCTGTGATTATAATGGTCAATAAATGACAAAGAGACACAGGGAGACAGATTCTCCAACCATGTTATAAGTGTTGCTGTGTTGTTTGTGACAGCATACCTTTTCGGGCTCTAAATAAATAGGTAATCCAGAAAAGAAACGGAAAAAACAACAGCTGTCATCTCACATCACAGCTGATCTAAATACTTCCAACCAACCTCTGAAGAGTTCCAGTTCAGACAAATGGCTCCAAATCAAGAACTAACAAGACATTTACTTAAAGTGAAATATTCTTCAGTACCACAGTTTTTGGCCCCAGGCCAACCACATTTTACACTTAAACATACTATTAAAATCAATTCTATTAAATGAATATTTAACTATTAAAATATTAAACGAATAAGTAATTATGTAGGTGAACATCTCAGCATTTACATAAATGTCATAGCATTAATGCTGGGACATTCTCTGCACGTGGACAAATTTTACTAAAGGCCTGATTTCAGAAGGATGCTGAGGACCTTGTATGATTTTCCAGAGACCACACCCATGTGAAGCGAAAAATGTTGATTACATCACTAAAATTTTTGGTCAAAGTGTACTTACTTTAGTCCTGCGTTCTATCCTGTTAACAGTTCACATGCCATTAACAAGGCTATGTTTTGATAAAGCCACTCCTATCTCTGGAATGTTACATGAGAAGAGTTCAATGTAATCTCTCATTTACGGGCATTTTACATACTATGAACAGTAAGAATTTGCAGGTCTTATCGTAACAATAATTTTACATGTATGTTTGCTTTAATTAAATAAAATGTTGATTTTTTTTACCCTGAAATGTTTATCCACAAGAGACCACATGTTCTTATTAAACAGACATAATATAACACATAAATAAAGGATAAAAACATAACTATTGGTCATATGGGGCAGAACGTGATACTGTTTTTTAATTGTTTTCCACAGCAGCGATACTAATGACCTAAAATCACTCACAGTGACACTTAAGCTTGACTGTCTCTATTTGGTCGTGTGCTGATCAACTTTACTTCCGAGTAATTTTTCAAAATACTCAAAACATACGTTTCCACACGGTAATTGCACTTACAAATTTCGGTTTTCGGTCTCCGTCTTCGTGTCCAGGCCCGCCATAAGAGAAGGCTCCTACTCCCCCGATAAAGCCTTTCTTTCGGTAGCTCTTCTCCCGTCCCTTGCCGGCGGACTCACAACGTTGATGGTAATTTTCCATGTATAGGCAATTACAGACCACAAAAGCAAGCTGGCATTTAACAATTATCGAAAAAAATATTTGCTTGAAGTTGCAACTCTAACTTAGAGTCAAGCGGCTGCAGCACTAACTACTATGGAAGAATTAGAAACAAAAAAGCCTGCTTGATAGCCGGCAGTTTACTAGATTATTTGAATAACTAGGTTAAAAAACACGTCGACAAGCCTTCTAGTTAACTGAATGTTAATTCTGATGGTGTTTATTCGCAGTTAGCATAAGCAATAACGGAGATTTTTTCCCAAATAGATCAGCTGCACCTAAATTCTCCAAAATGTTGACACAACCGAAAAAACCGCCACAATTCTGCTAGTGACGTCCCGGACGCGCAGCTAAGCTATTTGCTTGCTTAGAACAGCGCAGATAGACGAATGGATAAAAAATGTGTCAATCAATGCGGCGGCAGCCAAACCTGTCGTATAACATCCGTTCAATGCCCGCCCATTTTGCAAGACTTTCAACATCAGTGAACATAGAATTACTGTATTTTCGTTTACGTGACTTACTACTATTAAGCGGGCTGACAATGAATGGCAGTGTATTATTCAGTTACGGGGAATATCAGTTGTTATCCAGTCAACACGAATAGCCAATTCTGAGTGTTTTTTCATGTTTTGCTATTAAGCTAGTTAGTTATGTGGTTCAGATACTTTTCACATTAAAGTACAGTACTCAAATTATTATATATTTATAGAAAGATACCCGGCCAGATTATCAGGAAGCTATCATATATTGACAAAGTTAAATGTGTTTGCGGAGATAGTATGTAGCCCATGGATGTTATATTCGTTATGAGTATGACTGTGTTGTGTTTCCGAACACAATGGCCCACATTTCATTATGGCTATATTGTAGCCGTATACTGTTTCGTATTGTTTTTACTGTGAGTGCAGCGACACTCAGAAACATAACATAGATATTCACAACAAACAACATTCTAGGGTTAATGTTCTATACATTAGAAAATAAACAAGAGAGACTACATAATCATTCTTTTAGCCATGTATATTGCTTTTAATACATTAAAATTAATCAATGACCAATAGAGATATATTTGAAATATATTAATTATACTTGATTATATGATAATATTCTGCATGTAATATGAATTAGCCATACCTTCCAGAGCCAGGTATTTTGTTTTTTTTTTATTATTTCTCTTTGAGATATAGCACCTTTTCTACACTGAAGTGCAATTGATTTATCTGAGTATCATTTTTCAAGGGAAAACTTCATTCTTCAAGCTTCATTTTTACTATTTTTAGTTCTTTAACAACAGTGTATGTGTAGTGCTTCTATATAAAACAATGACTGTTACTTAATTGGTTCCCTTCATGAGTGTGTAAGTTATCTTTAAAAATACTTTTTTTAAGGCTCAGAATAGGTGCAGGTGGAGGGTATTTTTCTCCTTTAACTGGGGAGAAAGCATTTTTTAGAATAAATCCTCAGAAACATTCCCCTAAACATTGTAGGCTATATTTTAAGTGCGCTTCAGGTACACCTTAGGCAATTTTTCATGAAGTAATTGAATTACAAGGGAGTGATATCAGTATAGTTTCAGTAGAGCTTGTAAGTTGAGTTTCGTAAGTTCTACACCACTTTGAGTAACAGCACAACTTTTGTTTGAAATGAGGTAAAGAATACTTTCATCCAAATTAATGCAATAAAAAATGTACTTGAGCCATGTGCCTGCAAAAGTAAAAAAATAAATAAATAAAAGCTACAGTTCATGAGAAACACACGGAACCTACAGTGATTAAACGGTGCTACACTTCAAAGTAAAACTGAGGGAAAAAAATCAAAACATTTCTAAGCTATGGAAGGTTATTCACATGCTAAATTTCACACAGTCCACTGTTCAATGGAGATTTCATTGGATATGTCTCATTTGGTTATAAGATCATTTATTTATTCTTCGGATTGCACAATGTATGTAAACAGTACGATGCTAAAGAAATAGGTATAAACATAGATGACCGAAAAGTGGTGCGGTGACAGGACAGGCTGGATAATGTTTGGCTGGTATTATGGTAATACCATATGTATGGTTTGGTAGAGGGGGGTAAAATTAGGTTGTTGGCTAGAGAGTTGTGGTGAAATTTGGGGTGAGGTTGCAGCAATAAAACTTCATGCTGGCTAATTTTACCACCGCTGTATATCAGAACCACAGATTTATGGGGCATTGGTCATCATTTCCGGGTGGCAGGGAGCTGCTGTGAATTTTTTGGTGTTATTCTGTGCATGTCCAACCACCTTCTGAGTAATGAGCCATTAGCCAGTGCAGGCGTACTAAATCAGCACATTGGTTGCAATTAACACAAAGGCTGAAGACCAACAGAGGTGGAGATTTCAGGTCCACAGAGTACAAATCCAGATCAGGATTTTGTTTCAGCCAACCAGTTGAGTATAAGAGTCACAGTCACAGAGGGCTCAGCCGGTTGGTTGAAACAAAATCTTGGTCTGGATTTGTACTCTCTGGACCTGAAATTTCCACCTCTGAAGCAAAATGATCCTCAACCTTTTTGATGATCCCAAAAATGTGATCTCCCCCCCAAGTGAACCCAATCCCAAGTTGAGAACCACTGTATGTAGGCCTGTTTGTATTTAAGCCTACTGCGGGGTACATTGGAATAAATACACGATACCACTTTAAGACAGGGAAGACGACAGCTGTTACATACGGAAGTTCCGCCTTTATTGAATGACAGCTCACTGGCAGCACAACGAGAGTATGTTACGATACGTCCCATTCACGCCGGGGGTTACGCTAAGAAACATATGTGCTCCACGGCAAAACATTACTCAGGTATAACATGTATACGTGAATACGTGCTACAGTTTACACGATCGGCACGCTAGCACAGCATGGTCTTAATCTGAAAAAATCCTTTTAAATCAAAACAGCGACGTCACAATGCATTATTGTTTTGTTTTCATCACAAGTAAAGAACAGCATGTATTACTTCCTTTATTCAATTTATTTCCTTCGTTTTCCCCGTTTCTGTATTTCTCTATAATTATGTTTTATGTATCACAACACAACCGTGTAAACATGTAAAGCACTTCCGGATATCTTTGATGTGATCCATCAAACTCTTGCTAAGGCAATTCAATTTAACATCACTTACATTGATCAATTAAATTTAATGACAAACAAATTGTAAAATGAAAATAAATAAAAAGATCAAATACATTAAAACAGCATCGTACAATTTCCATAATTGTACGTTATTATCGAAGGCTCTCATTTAGTGTTTACGCATAAAATGCGCGAAATTCATGTTTTAGCAAGCTTCAGGATTATTGCAGTTGACAGGAGGTCTTTGTAGCCGTATTGGTAAAAGGGGGAAATACATGTATGCCTACCAATGGATGATGACATTTCCCCATTTATTAATAAACAAATTCTAAATGACTTTCTGGCTGACTATAATTTTAGTTTTTGCCCTATCCATCCATCCATCCATCTGTCTACTTTATTTTATTGCACAAAATGGAGCATTATGCTTAATCAGGATAAAAGTCTTGATAATACACTGCTCAAAAAATTGAAAGGAACACTTTTAGTATAGAGTATAGCATCAAGTCAGTTAAATTTCTGGGATACTGATCTGGTCAGTTAAGCAGCAGAGGGGGTTGTTAGTCAGTTTTAGCTGCTTTGGTGTTAATGAAATTAACAACTGGTGCACTAGAGGGGCAACAATGAGATGACCTCCGAAGCAGGAATGGTTTACGAGGTGGAGGCCACTGACATCTTTCTCTCCTCATGTTTTCTGACAAATTTTTCCACTAGTTTTGCATTTGGCTATAGTCAGTGTCACTACTGGTAGCATGAGGCCATAGTCCAACTCCTCCAGGATGGTGCATTAACATGTGCCATTGCCAGAAGGTTTACTGTGTCTCCCAGCCCAGTCTCAAGGCCATGGAGGACATTCCAGGAGATAGACAGTTACTCTAGGAGAGATGGACTGGGCCATAGAAGGATATGTTCCTTTGTGCAAGGAGGAACAGGAAGAGCACTGCCAGAGCCCCACTGAATGACCTCCAGCAGGCCACTGGTGTGAATGTCTATGAGCAAACAATCAGAAACAGACTTCATGATGGTGGCCTGAGGGCCCGACGTCCTCTAGTGGGCCCTGTGCTCACTGCCCAGGACTATGGAGCTCTATGGGCATTTGCCATAGAATACCAGAATTGGCAGGTCCACCACTGGTGCCCTGTGCTTTTCACAGATGAGAGCAGGTTCACCCTGAGAACGTGTGACGGACGTGAAAGGGTCTGGAGAAGCTGTGAAGAACATTACGCTGCTTGTGATATTGTTCACCAAGACAGTTTTGATGGTCGGTCAGTGATGGTCTGGGGAGGCATATCCATGGAGGGACACACAGACCTCCACAGGCTAGACCACAGACGTCAGACTTCAGTCCTGGGGGGCCGGAGTCCTGCACATTTTTGGGTTTCCCCTCACATGATTCACATGAATCTTTTTGGGCTAATTACCACATAGCTGTTGAGATGAATCATTTGTGGTGGAACAGGAAAGAACCATAGCTACACAGGGCTGCGTTTGACACCCCTGGGTTAGGCAATGACATCTTGACTGTCATTAGGTATCAGGATGAAATCCTTGGCCCCACTGTCAGACCCTATGCTTGTGTAGTGGGTCCTGGGTACCTCCTGATGCATGAAAATCCCCCACCTCATGTGGGGAGAGTTTGCACGCAGTTCCTGGAGGATGAAGAAATGGATACTGTTCACTGGCCCCCATGCTCGCCTGACCTAAATCCAATGGAACACCTCTGTGACCAGTGTTGGACATTTCAGGTTCACAAGCTACAAATCCAGACCAGGATTTTCTTTTTACCAACCATTTCAGCAAAAGGAGTCATGGTCACAGAGTATTCAGCTGCTGGGTAGAAACAAAATCATGGTCTGGATTTGTAGCTTCTGGACCTGAAATGCCCAACACTGTCTGTGACATTTATGTTTCAGTCCATTCGACGCCACCAGGTTGCACCTCAGACTGTCCAGGAGCTCTGTGATGCCCTGGTTCAGATCTGGGAGGAGATCCCCCAGGACACAATCCGTCGTGTCATTAGGAGCAGCCCCGACATTATCAGGCATGCCTACAAGCACATGGGAACCATACAAACTACTGAGTACGATTTCGAGTTGCTGCAGTGAAATTTTGGCAAAATGGACCAACCCACCGCATCATTTTTTCACTTAGATTTTCGATATGTCTTTGAATTCAGCCTCTGTAGGTCGATCATTTTCATTTCCATCAAACAATGTGGCATCTTTTCCTTCCTAACTCACTACCCAGTTCATATCAGTATAGATATACAGCATCCTTTCCTTCCTAACTCACTACCCAGTTCATATCAGTATAGATATACAGCATCCTATCCTTCCTAACTCACTACCCAGTTCATATGAGTATAGATATACAGCATCCTTTCCTTCCTAACTCACTACCCAGTTCATATCAGTATAGATATACAGCATGAATTTTTTTTTTCCCCATTGAGATGTGATGCGTTTTCAAAGCGTTCCTTTAATTTTTTTGAGCAGTATAGTTAGCAGGTTACACTTGTCCTTATTTAACTCGCTGAATAGCTTCCCCCGGACATTGTGTAGATTGTGTTGATAAAGATGAGGACGGAGAAGATGTGCAGCGTGTGTGTGGCGGCTGTGGGTTCTTCTGCTGCAAGCTGGCCTTTCTACAATGAGCTTACCTATGATAGAGGTCATCAGTTATAGAACGTTTGATTTAATTTCAGTGTGAATGTGATTCGTATTTAATTTAAATAAAGATTCACTTCATCACACTGAGATGAAGCAGTATTCCTTCATGATCACAGTGCACATATAACAGGAACAATACTCATAATAACAACAATAATTATACCACAGAATAACAATACCTGTCTGAAGTGCAGACAGTGGGTATCAGACATAAGACACAGCCAATATAACGATAACAATCTAGTTGCATCGAGTGTAAAAAGCTTTTGCTTGCGTATGTGTAAACATTGCTGATCAAATTATACTGTATAATTTATTGCTCCTGGAATATATTACACAGGAATGGACATTAGCAGCATCTGAGCTTACTCTACATTCATGGCACATGAACTGTTGCACAAGAACAGATACAGTGGCTTGCAAAAGTATTCGGCCCCCTTGAAATTTTCCACATTTTGTCACATTACAGCCACAAACATGAATC
>JABFDZ020000039.1:24926805-24944468 GCA_019775955.2 Pollimyrus isidori | reverse complement strand
TCAAAAGTTCACAGGGTGGGGCGGGGTTGCGTTGTAGCCAGGTGACGTAAAGACAAGTGACGTTATTTCTATATGTTTTTATTATTGTTTATTTTCGTCCTCATCATTTAATTATTTATTTATCATCATAATAATCAAATTATTTTATTTTATTATTTATTTTATTTGTATTATTGTTTTTTAAATATTATATATTTTATTTTGAGGACGTGCTTATGAGCGGGGTTTTTGTCGGATTAGCCCCCTCCCCCCCCCGGGGCTACGAGGGTGATGGCTGACGGTGCAGAAGGCGGAGCAGAGCGCAGAGCGCAGAGCGCAGAGCGGGTCGGTTACCTGACGGAGTGTGAGTGTACGCCAGGTGTGGTATGGTACCGCGGGAAGGTCCCGCAGGGTGGGTCCATAGCATGTAAATGTTGTACTTGTAGATTCTGCGAAGGACTCGGAGATTCTGAGAGAGTCTGAAAGACACTGTGTGAAAATGATAAGACTGGAGCTAATCTTGAATGAGAGGAGGAGGAGGTGGGTCATCCCTGCAGCTCATCCCTGCAGCTCATCCCTGCAGGTCATCCCTGCAGCTCATCCCTGCAGCTCATCCCTGCAGCTCATCCCTGCAGCTCATCCCTGCAGCTCATCCCCAGGTTCAAACTGTATCGGCCGCACATTAAAATTGGATATTTTGTCGTACAGTAAATAACACGGCCTGAAGTTTTGGTTTTCCTGATACGGCCCGGTAGGTCATCCCGGGTCGAGTGTACCATCCGCGAATAAGTAGAAACATGAATTTAAAATAAAAATGTACATGAAATAGACATGATTAAGAAAACGAGATAATCCTAAAACCTGACAGGCTGTATATTTCTCCTTAAAGAATTCTCAGAAAAATCATCTGCAGATATTTTTATTACGCTGTACAGCTTTTCCTCCTCTGGTAAAGTACCCCAAGAATAATCTAAGGCCTTACCCAACTGGAAAAAGAAAACTACACAGGACTTGCATAGAGTGAGTATATTATTTCTTTTATACATGTTTTATGATAAACAAAATAACTATCATTTTTAAATTATTTTTATAGATTGAGCTATTCTGGATTTTTTTTTCTATGAGAGACGGTGTGGATAAACTCCATATAGTGAGTATATTATTTATTTTATACATGTGTTAAACGCTGTACGTTAAAATAACTTATTCTAATAATAGGTATTCTCAGTTTTTTTTTTCTAAGTATGAGAGATGGCACAAATCGGTCAAGAGAAAATCTACCAAAGAACTCAATCAGCAGGTATAGACGGAGCAATACCCCTGCCTATACCCAAAGTCTTATTTGATTAAATTTACAACATCATCAACGCTAATAATAATAAAAATAATGATCATGAAAATGATGCGGTTTACGTTGCTCAACACAACTTGCCACATGCAACGTCTGGTGATGCGAGGGTCCAAGATCCCCGTTTCCGACCCTAGAGACATTACCTTCCTGTGCTGTTGAAGTTGACACGACCCGTTTTAAGTTTAAAATGCATAAAAGCAGCACATATATTTGTGTGTACTCTTAAAACAAAGGGCTATATACTTGAATATAATTTGTAGTGCCCACTACGTAGTGTACACTTTGTAGTCTTACACTTCTTTGTTGTGTGCACTCGAAAGGGCACACTCAGTCGGGTTACAGTTGGATTAGAGTTACCCTTAGATTTAGGCTTAGTGTGTTTACATAAACACTGAGGGTGTGTTTAGGATTAGAGTTATAGCTTGTATTCGAAACAGAATAAGGGCTAGGGTTACTGCTATGGTTCTCATAGCATTAGGGCTATGGTTAAGGTTGTCATAGGGTTTTGAGATACATCAACATATATAGCTTGGTACATATACGACACCCTCAAAGGTTCTATATAGAACCATTATAGTGGGTTCAATTAAAAGAAAAGGCACCTTTTTGAAGGCAATGGTTCTATTTTCTCTGGTTAGAACCGCAAAGGTCTATATAGCACCCCCAAAGAACCCTTTTTTTGTAATATGTACTGTGTCAAAGCTTTTTGACTTTGTCAGGAATCTCTGTTTAAACTAAATAAATAAAATGTAAACATCACCCTGTTTAGAGTAAATGAGCTGAGGGAGCAAGATGCTGTAACTGATGGAATAAGTTCTATTACTAGAGTGAACCACTTACAGCGACATCCCCCTGTGAGACTCAAGGCTCTCACCATTTATGCCAGCCATTTCCCTATAGCCAGTGTCCTGATAGTATTATATCCAACTAAGGATATAAGACTTATTTTGCTCAGATGATGGTGTGTTGGAGATCGCTGCTGGTAAACCTGAGCAGACTCAAGTGTCATTTTGATTAGAAGGAAAGCTTGGTACATGATGCCCTGACACTTGATTCCAGGGGAGAAACATGATAGCGTGAAAGACAATAAAGCTGTTTGTTACTTTTTTTTTATTAATTAATTCATGAGGTATTTCAATCATTGTATTTTTTAAACTTTTTATACTATTTAAGTAAAAAGACTATGATTCTAATTTGTATTATATCATCAGATGATGCTGCCAACATGGTCACTGTGAGATCCACTGCATCTGAACATAACTGGCATTATTTTCACAGAGGAGGGGTCACTGTGTCGATGGTCTCCTACAGAGTGCACAGTTGTTTCTTGTTCTGTATCTATGCAGACATGGTAGACATATACAACTCTTTGCCCCCATAACTGTTCACTGCATTGGGCATTTAGTACTTCCCCCACCTATCCATTTTTCACTCATATCGGGTACAGGGTCATCAAAGCAGTATTTCATGCTTTCATTATATTGTTTTTGTGTACAACATGTGCATCTATAAAACCTTAATTAATTTAAAAACTTTTCAGATTAATATTGATGAATATTTTTGCATGAAATTATCCAAAGTCTAAAATCTCTGAAAACTTCTGGGAAAAAAAAGATATACCCTTCTTTGCTACTGTCCTCTCATTTTGGAAATTTCATGTGAATTTCACATATTTTTAACCTTTGAAATGGTAGGTATATTTAACCAGACTGATCAGTCTCTGTAGTGATGTGTTCTTGCTATAATCTCCCACCAGTCAAACAGGTGGCAGTGTGTACAATATTAGTGGCATTTAGTGCAGAAACAGGGCTGGATCTATTGAGATGCTGAGGGGGGCCACCCCCCTCATCGATTCTCGTCTTGTCCCTAGATGATACATACATAATACACAATTATTGGCATCCGTTGTAGGATTAGAGAAAAATCCACCTTTTGGTGAAATAGCTTCCTGTCACTGGAAAAATGAGAAAAATCCAACCTTTCATTGAAATAAATTAAGTCAAAGAAAAACAATGCTTCATCAAGAAATAATTATTTTCAGCAAAACACCTAACACAATTATTGGCACCCCAGCATTTAATACATTGTAAAACCTCCCTTTGCCAGTATAACAGAACTATGTCCTCTCCTATAACATTTTATAAGGCTGGAGAATACAGAGCAGGGCATCTGAGACCATTCTTCTTTCCAGAATCTCTCCAGATCATCCAGGGTGTGAGACCGTCTCTTGTGCACTCTCCTCTTCAGTTCCTTACATAGGTTTTCAATGTGATTCAGGTCAGGGGACTGAGATGGCCATGGCAGAAGCTTGATCCTTTGGTCAGCTAACCATTTGTACAGTCATGTGAAAAAATTAGAACACCCTATTAAATATTTAATATATGTTGATCTGGACATGTGCTTAGGATCATTGTCCTGCTAGAAGATCCAGGGATGGCCCAGTTTTGGTTTCCTAGCAGAGGCAGCTAAATTTTTATTTAAAATGTCCTGGTATTTCATGTAGTCCATAATGCCATGTATTCTAACGAGGTTCCCAGGGCCTTTGCAGGAAAAACAGCCACACAACATCACAGAACCCCCACCATATTTTACAGTTGGGATAAAGTTGCAGCCATCACACTAATCAGTTTGGGATCCATTACAGCCTTTTTACACCAAACCCACTTTGAATGTTTATTGCCAAAAACCCCAATTTTTGTTTCATTAGACCATAGAACATAGTTCCAGTTGTACAGCCATGTTGCAAACTCCAGCTACATACATTTGTAGTTAAATGTCAGAAAAGGCAGACCTGTCTGGCATACCTTCCAAATAATCTGTTAGTATGAAGGTGGCGTGTGATGGGGGCTTTGGAGACGTGGAAACCCCTACATATTACATTGTCTTGTAATTCACCACCAGTCATCCTTGGGAATTTTTTGCCTCTCTTACAATCCTCCTCACTGTGGGGGCAAAATAAACGTGGGTCCTCTTCCAAGCAGGTTTAGTCCAGCTCCAGTTCTAGTCCACTTTTTTATTATTTCCCTAACACTGTTGCCTTTACCTAGCACTGTCGCCTCACTCCTCTGGGAAACGGGTTCTGGTCTTCGCCCAGGTTTCATGTGTGTGGAGTTTGCATGTTCTCCCCGTGTCTTCGTGGGGCTTCCTCCGGGTACTCCGGTTTCCCCCCACAGTCCAAAAACACGCTGAGGCCGATTGGTTACCAAATTGCCCGTAGGTGAGCATATGCACGTGACTGACTGGTGTGTGAGTGTGCCCTGCGATGGGCTGCCCCCCCCCCATCCAGGGTTGTTCCCTGCCTCGTGCCTGTCGGTTCTGGGATAGGCTCCGGACCCCCCACGACCCAGTAGGATAAGCAGTTTGGAAAATGAATGGATGTATGAGTATAAAAGGGCATTTTCAGGCGAGTAGCTATCTTTTATACTCATTCCCAGACTTTTGAAGGTCAGCACACGTTCCCTTATTTGGTCTGTGTGTTCCCTTATCTTTTACATGTTGACGGATGACTAAGGGATTTTGGGCTCTGTCATGTTTGTATCCTGGTACTGCAAAATCCTCTGTAGAGACATTTTCCTGGGTAATAACACTAAATTCTTGTTGCTAGGTGATTGCTGGTATACTACTCATGCCCATTTCCTACAAGGAAACGTTTTCAGAAAAAAAAAGGCTCACATAAACAATCCCTCGGTCATATGGTGTGTGTCCCTGTCCTCTAGGAAATGCCCGGGCCCTTAAGAAAGGGTAAAAAAGTACAACCAATAAGTTATTGGTGAGCCTGCAAATTGCCTCCTGTATATAACAAAGTGGATCATTCTGGAGCAGTGCTTCATGACCTTTCCTATCTTCTCTGCAGAAAGCCTTATTCTCTATTACCATCTCTCAAATTCAAATTCAAATTTTATTTGTCACATACTGTACACAGTCATACACAGTACGATATGCAGTGAAATGCTTAGACAACTGCTCATGACCCAAAAATAGAAGACTATTAATAGTAATAGGAAATAAATATGAAAATTAAAATAAAGGGTAAATTTTACTAGGAAATAATAAAATAAAATATAAAAATAAAAATAACTGTACAACAAAAATACACAATATAGAAAATACTGTATATGAAGAATGTATGAAGGAATATAGAAATTCTCTCATATTGGGTTGTTTATACTGTACACAGACACTAAATGTTTGGTTATACATTAATACACCTAAGGAACAGGTTCAGCATCCTGATAACTGCTGAATGATTTAAAATTTCTTGGCCAACACAAACCATGCGCACACAAATAGAATAAATATGAATTTTGAGAGTGTTTGTACTGTGTGTGTTTCAGCTGGTCCAAGTGGGGTGGGGGGCAGGATGGATTGCATCCATCTTCAAAGGGGATATTTTTTTATTCTCACCAGAGAATTTGGGGTTGATAAATTCCAGCCCCTTGTTTTACCCTATGTAATATACATTATTTGGTTTATTCTTAGTTTTTTGTCGCTTGCGTCTATACACAATAAGTGACCCAACCACCATAAACATTTCCCTGTCCAGGTTCTAGATGTTGGGTGAAATGACCATTTCCGTGTATCATTTGTTTACTCTCCATCCCATTCATATCCAATACATTTGTCCCTGAAAAAGACTAATTGCTCAAATAAAAGTCCCATTATCCATTTCCACTGTCAAATGCTTCTGTTAAACTTGTTCAGCAAAAACAATTTTACATTTCGTTATTCATTATTGGATTTTTCAGTCCAGGTAATTTTCAGGTTTGTCTGCAAATAAGGACTTAAGGAAATAAGTTTCTAAAGGGCTGACAAAATGCATAAAAGAAAATGTTGTACGTTTGTATTTGGTTTATTTGATCTTTGTGGGTCTATTGCTGTGGCTACATAATATCAAATAATAATCCTGTTGTAGGTTAATTGCAGAGACAAGGATTTCTGTTGGCCTAGTCATGTTTGCTTCAAGTGGGTATTAAGATGGGCCGAGTATTTAAATCCCTTTTGGCCCCTGTCTTAATGAGCACCTCATCCCCTCCAGCATTTAGTCATGTTAAGATGTTAACATGACAAGGCCGGATAACTGAAACACATTTTCACCAGATATTGAATTTTTTTACAATTAACAGTATTAAATGGCAAAAACTTTATCAACATCTTTATCTACATGGTTTCCTGACGGCTATAAGAAAATATCAGTTTTTACAGAAATATAGATTGTGTTTGATTTATTTAATCCAGAAGTTTGCAACAATAGTCCTAGGCAGCTAAGGGTTGTGTCAGCTTTCATAAATGAAAGGATATCCTCTTAATAAGGATATTTAGAACTTTGAGGATTTGCATAAGTGATGAACCTCACCACAACATTGAAGCAGCACTATGTAGTGGTAGCACAAGACAAAGCCAGTTCTAGACAAAGCCTGATTACTTCTGTTGGACAATATATTATCCTGAAACAATATTATTGCCATTTTTAGATTAATTTATGCCACTGATATAATGATAGTATAATATCATAATAATACAAAGAGCAATTAACTTTGAATTATTTTAATTCCAATATTCAGACATTGGAATGGCAAATACATAAATCTCATAAATAAATAAAACATAAATAAAATTGCACAACCAAAACAAAAACAAAAGAGGAAATGGACTTTCAGGCTGTTAGCAAAAATTGCATTATGAATGAAACGTTTGGCATCGGGATATAGAGAGGCATCCGCCCATTTACAGGCAATATACCACCAAACCGAGTTTTGTGGAGGCTCTGCTCAGTGACGTGAACAAACCTAGGCTGCGATTGATCTTAGCACTTAAGAGTGTTTTCCAGGAGCCGTTTTGCGAAAGTTTGTTATTGTTTCAGATGCGTTTTCCCAAAAAACCACTTAACACAATTGCATGTAGCCCTGCTTTAAGTACTACTTAGGAGACGCTATCCGTCAGACAAGTGCTGGTATGTCACACTGTAGAATGCCTCGTTATTATTGCAATGTTGTTATAGCAATTCATCTAAGTTTTGATTTCCGTTTCTTCTTCTACTCGTGTGAATGTATATTCAACTCGAATAACATAAAAAGTCCTGTAATTTCTTCTTGAGCAAGTTTAAAAACATAAATTAACTGGAAATGTCGTTCTGTAAAAACACTGTCTTGCTCCAATCTCGCATAAAATTAAATCTAACAGTCCATGCCAGAAATGACATCAGCATCATTTTAGATATTTATATGAAGCCTTAATTATTCAAGTAGAATTATCAATTTCTTTATCAACAATTACTTATCTCACATCAAAATAAACAAATAAATAAGCTCTAACATTTATGTTATTTTAATTGTATTTCTTTATTTGTTATTATTTCTACATTGAATTGTGTAATGAGTAGAAAATAGAAATGAATAAAAATATACGTACAAATAAAATGTAAAATTACTTTGAAGAGAAGTACATGTGCAACATCCGGTTGTCCAGCAGGTGCCCTCATAACTCTGTCTCCTTACGATGCACTTAAGGCTTTGCGATTACTCCAGAGCACTCGTAGATCTACGAAGATTTTTAAGTCCTACTTAAGTTACAATGTTTTTGGGAAACAGTAATTTTAAGATCAGTCGTACGATCATTTTTATGAACTTCTTAGGCATACGATGCTTTTTGGAAACACAGCCCGAGATCGTCCATTGGCCTTGAGAAAAGTTAACAGAAAGAAAGAAACACAAAGTCAGAAAGTAGTCAACTGAAGATTTTATATTTAAGATGCAAATTTGTTTAATTATATATTTTACTTTAGTTTTTAGCTATTTTATTTCTAGGGATAGAAAGTTGTAGGACTTTGCTGGCTACTACAAAATATTGCATTGTAGCGCGGATGTCACAATTTAATGATTATAACAGATATACTTATCTGTTATTTTCACATAATGTTTGTATTAATGTAAATTAATTCTGTTAAGGTTTCCTTGCATGTTAAGAAATACTTCCATGCAGCTTCTGAATGTTCATACAGTTAATGTAAATATCTGATGTAATGTAAATAAGAGTTGCGAAATATTAAGGAACACATAGAAATGTCTTGGAGCTATCACAGAACATCTGAAAGTAAGAAGGCAAAAAGACAGTGGATTGTCCTGTAAAATCGGATTTCTCTGTCATTGTAGATGGCAAAAAAAGAAAGTTCTGACATAATCCAAATGGGATCAAAGGCTTGGGCTGAATTATTTCTATTGCCTGGTGCCCTTGCACAACTTATTCAATCAAAAACAGAGATTTTGAAGGGGGGAATGATATCAAAATGCATTATTGAAGAGTAAGACAAGAGAGGAGATGAAATGGATTTAGATCATAACCAGGGCAGGAGTTCATAGAATTTCAGGCCCATGTAACTCAAGCAGTCCTATTATTCTGGCTACATTTGTTGGAATTCAAGGCATGATAGAACAATACAGACAAACTCGAAATCCGACCCATGGCTGATAGTAATTACTTGGTGTCTGAACAATTAATAATTTACTGTAATTTCAGATACACTTGTTTCCAGGACCCTTGGGCCAGCTTTGTGATTGTAGTTATATCTATTGCAAAATAAAGGAGAAGGCAATAATGAAAAGAAAGAGGCAATGATAACATTTCTTTACAGAGCCCTTGGCTGATAAATGTGACATCCATACCAGTATGCTTTTTGAATGTTTGTTCAAGTAGAGGGCAGTAACAGTACAGAGAAATATCCTCTTGGCTGGGAAATGTTACAAAAATTGCAGCTCCGTGATGATAATAACAGTGTTTCCAGTGTTAATAGTGTTACCATATGTGAAATCTAATGAAACTGTATTATCAGTTGATAGAGTAGTCTGATTGTTGAGAGAAGAAATTAACTTACCATTTACGCAAGTCATGTATCACCATATTTCTTTTTAAATATCAAAAACCTGTGTTAAAGTGTGTGTGCGCTCGTGTTTCCTTTCTCAAATCTAGCTGGGTATAAATGTGACTGGGATTACTAGGATCTGTATCTAATTTGTGCAGGACAATATATGTAGTTTTAGTAACAAGAGTTTGTTATTGAACGTGACAAAGATACTTCATCAATTTAACAGCCGTAATTAACTTTTCTTGTTCAAGGGTAAAGTTACTATTTGTTTTTGTCAGTGATTAACTGGTGCAAATTCCTGCTAAGGGTATTTATCTGTTTTAACGCAATACTCGGCATGGCCACAAAAATAAGTTTATAGGCTGTGTGGAGCATTTTTAATTATTAAAAAAATTATTAAAAAGTGATCAAAATAACAATTTATCCAATGAAAAGTAAGTTATCCAATGAAACATCCGGTAATGTAGTTACAATTCAGATGCATGAAATGATGATTATGATGCAATTTTAAACTGTTTTATTATTGTATGCTCTCATTTAATTAATTTCCCATTTAATTTTCTACGCATCTGTAAATGTCTAATTGTGATTGCATATGTCTAATGTAATTTTGCTCTTTCACTTGTTTTGCCTCTTTTGTAGTTGTACTGTATGTTTACTCTTTACTATCCCCCAGTGTGGTAGAATGCATCTAAACCCAGTTTTCTTTTAAATGCACTTTCTACCTGACATTCTGCAAGGGCCTCGACAACATTACTGCAGCAGAATAATCAGCAGTGATAGTTGGGTACATTAAGACATACATGCAAAAAATTAATAGGTTTAGTTCCAGAGGTAAAAACAAAATGATCATAGTATTCAACTGTACACCATTACAACATTCATAATGAATGAACAGTTGCCCTTGCATCTGATTAAAGGTGAAAAAATAAAATTAAACTTATGAGGGTCGAACATTTTCAGTCCCTGCTGAGAATACAGTTCAGACTACATATAAATTGAACACTGAAAAGTAGCCTCTGGACGTCATTATAACTGATTACTAGCCTGGATTTAGTCATCAGTGGTATCAGCCTTACAACATGTGGCCAGTTGAAAATGACTTGGTTATTTTTATTAGCACAAAATAGTACTGGAGATTACAGACTGGCTCTGGTATTTCAGCCCAGGGACTGTAATATGCTGGAAGTGGATGAATAATAGATGGCGACGCATTTTATAATGTGTTACACTTTCATGGCTCCAAAGTCAACAGAGAAAATTGTCTTATGTAATGGTGTCATAGCCTGGAAATTCAGGTATAAGCCACTTTTCACAAGAAAGGTGTATGTAATAAACACAAACACACACACATACACATGAACACACACATTGGCGCATCTACCTAAATGGGGACCTCCCATTCCTTTCTGTGGGAAAAAGCCTCAATTACCATTGATCCACCATGTAATAATATCTCCAAAAACTGGTAAGTAGACAATTATGTAAAATGTATGGGCATTTTGGGAAAAGCACTCATATGATGCATTTATTTTGACAAGCATGACATTGGTATGACATAAAAAACAATTCTACTTTCTTCATGCGTGACTACAGTATATAAAACAGATTTGTCTCGAACTGTTGCAATGCCAAACAGTTTAAATTTTTTCCTTATTACTAACCTGTTCTTGGAGATTCCTAGTTATTGGCTATGGACGGTCAGCCTCTGCACCATCTGGGGTTTAACTGGATGTTCCAGCTTTTATAATGCAGAGCAAAAGGTTTTTGCTGGACTCAGATGGCCGACTCAACTCCCATCTGGTCTGTCTCATCTCAGTGTTTGTAGTTAGTCTGGTTTGTAATCTTTTTTTTTGGTTTTTAGGATCTCATCCTGGCTTTAGTCTCTCCCACCTCTCCCCAGCTGCATCAGCCAGCCACCCATAAATCCTTCTCCTGCTCATATTGTTCCAGAACCGTGGGTCCAGATGACCACCTGAATGGTCCAGAACCTTTGTCCGGGTGGTGACCTGCATCGTTTGGTACAGACACTCATTTACATGCACAGAGGCTGCCGGCTGCTTGAGTTATCAGGGATCCTCCCACCCACTTTCCTGTTGTCAGTTTGGTGACAGTAAAAGATGGCGACCGGTGGTGGTGGGGTGAAATTTCATTGACAGGTTTAGGGCGCCTTTATGGTCAAGGCCCCTGCATCACGTCTCTGTAGTAAGACGCCCCTGGACCTGTCCGATGACAAAAAACTGGCAACATCAGGGGGACGGGCCAGTTTTGGATCCTTTGTATATGTGCGCTGTGTGAGTTTATGACAGACTAATAAGAAGTCCTTGCGCATAATCTTTCATTTACTTCCATGATAATGATCCAATAAACTGACTAACAACTTAAAACATCTGAAAACTTTTAAAATGACTGACAGATAATGCTGATGATTAACAGTTCTGAAGACATTATCGTACATCGATACTTTTTATTATATTGAAAAGAAGATGTATTTATTGATGTGCCGTATATGCATTTAAATATGTATTTTAGAATGTGTATCATGCTGATGCTGTTTTTACTTAAGGTTAACATGGATCATACAGAAATGCGAACTGAAATCTTCAAAAGAAATCAGAAGCGCTTTGAACTATTGATCTGTCAATTCTCACCAACCATAATAATATTTGCATGTGCAACTTTCTATTTCCATAAAGATATATCTAAATATGTTAGTTAATTCTTGACACCCAAGAAATATTTTAGATCTCAAAGAAATCTATGCAAATTATATATCTACATTAGTTTTTCAATGTATTTGTAATATTTAAGGAGAGTAGCCAAATGAAACTAATGGGGTCACTCTTC
Organism: Pollimyrus isidori; assembly: GCA_019775955.2. Taxonomy (NCBI): domain Eukaryota; kingdom Metazoa; phylum Chordata; class Actinopteri; order Osteoglossiformes; family Mormyridae; genus Pollimyrus; species Pollimyrus isidori. The sequence goes on along the minus strand of JABFDZ020000039.1, from coordinate 24,932,433 downwards.
AGGGATGTCAATGGGAAATAAACAGTGACTAAAATATAAGGAATTATACAAATGCAAAGATACACCTTAAAAATTCTTGTGGCTACACAGGTTGGATGTATTACAAAACTGAATGCTTTCAAAGCCCAATACAGCGATGCACAGTACAGAGAAATATTCTTTTAATGGATGTCATTCTGGCTATATGTATTAACCAGTGACACCGATGAACATTCAAGTTCAGTTAGATGAAAAAATAATCCAGGGAATTCAAAGCGTCAAGAATGGCCAGACTGTACTAATACAAAAGTCACAGTTTAATTTACATTTAATCTGAACTGGTAACCAGAAAAATACAGCAATTTATTCAAATAATGTTGTCCTTTTAAATAATATTTTAGTGGATTTAAATAACCGTCATTCACATTTTTTTGTTAAAAATGTATGTGGATATAAGTGTCACTGTAGCCGGGTGTCTGACCTCTCCATGACCTTCTTCTCCGTTGCCGGGAAGTTTATCTTTAACGGGATGGCCGCCTCCACTCTTTTGCCCTTGTTTTTATGCCTTGTGCAGAATATGTATGTGGTGAGTAAAAACACAGTCAGCAACAGTCCCAGGCAGGCCGACGTCAGCACTGTCACGGCGGGCTGGCAGGCAAGCAAGGAGTCCCTCTTCTCAGAATATTTAATCAGCCTGCCGATGAAACGTTCCTCCATTTCAGGCTCTTTTTCTTTTGACAGTAGATTCCGCACATAACTCTCGTTGCTCACCGTTTCATTGACGAAAAAATGCAGCATCACGGTGCAGTGAAGGGGCTGTGGCTGCCCCTGGTCACTGACTTTGACGAGGAGACTGTAGAGGCCACGGCTGATCGGTGTTTTCCTTAGGGTGATGTTCCCCGTGTTGGGGTCGATGTCAAATGAGCCTGGTTCGCCACCCCTCCTTTGAATGATACTGTATTCTATCACAGCATTCATCCCGGTGTCTCTGTCCACAGCGTACACCTCTGTAATGGAAGTGCCAGGCGGAGTACTCGGCAATACCAGCACGTATGACTGGTTGGACTGCGGAAACAGCACCAACGGTGGGTTGTCATTGACATCGAGGAGCAAAACGGTTACCGTGACGACGCAGGAGAGCGAAGGCTCCCCTCCGTCGACCGCCTCAATCAGCAGGAAGTAGGCCCCCTGCTGCTCTCTGTCCAGGGACGTTTTGGCCCTCAAGGTGCCTTTCGCAGTGTCTATGACAAAAATGTCACTGCCGTTAATGATTGACAAAAACACGCGGCCATTCCTTCCGGAGTCAGCATCAGTGACGGAAAGCACCCCTATTTCCCCGTAGCCTGGGAAATTCTCTGGGACAAAAAAGGTGAAGTCCTTATTGATGAAATGGGGACTGTTATCGTTTCGGTCCAGCACCGTCACCACCACAGTGCCGATCGTTTCTTTGTGTGGAGACCCGTGATCCACCGCCCCCACTGTGAACCTGTACACCTCCTTCTCCTCTCGGTCCAGCGATGTGGACACGACAAGCACTCCAGTCCAGTTATCAAGAGAAAAAATGGACGGTGCGTCACGCCCTAGGAAATAAGACACCTTTCCCCTGTCTTCGCTGTCTTCATCCGTAGCATACAGTTTTGTCAGGAAGGTATTCGGAGCATTATTTTCCTCAATAAACAACTCCATTAGAGATTGCCTAAAAACTGGCGCATTGTCATTCTCGTCGATCACTTGCACTATAAAAATTGTTTTAATGATTAGCCCGTCAGAGTTTATAGCCACTATCGAAAGTTCATATTCTTGCCTGTCCTCATAGTCCAGGGAGGCTGTTGTTTCCAATAAGTACTCATTTCTGAAGGGCTTGTAAGGTGACACCCGGAATGGCCCATTAGCTTCCAGGTGGCAGTCTATCCTTTCACTTTCATCTATATTTTTTAAAGTGAAAAATGCAATCGGGGTAAATGGAGGCTCAGACTCCTTCAGAGATACAATGCCATTTTTCTCTGGCGCAATATATCGAGGAATGATAGATGGCGGCCCGGAGACTTTGTTAATATATAAGAACACTGTTGCAACAGCTGGCATGCAGCCTGGTCCGTTGGCGAGAACCGTCAGCTTATAGAACTTAGCTATCTTTGCATCTATTTTACCTTGCAGCTTAATGACTCCACTGGATTTATCCAAGTGAAACAGATTCCTCACCTCCCTGGGCACTCGCTCACTGTAGACGTAGATTATCTGGGCATTGGCTCCTTGATCAGGATCATAGGCATGAAGACGGGTTAAATCCACTCCTTTGGTGGCATTCCCATGTATGGTGACATTGATGTTAGATTCCGTGAATTGCGGACAGTGGTCATTCACATCTGTTATGAAGATTTTCAGGACGGTCGTTCCCAGAAGTGGTGGATTCCCACCGTCTTCTGCGATTATCTTCGTGACGTATTCACTCTTAGTTTCTCTGTCAAGAGCACCCATCACGATCAAGAAGGGCGTCAGCTCCCTGCTCTCATTCTCCTCCACGTCCAAAGTGAAGACCCCGTAATCGTTCATCAGCCAGTACGTCTGAACTCCATGGATTCCCACATCGGGGTCAACGGCAGATTGCTCCACGGCAAACCTAGAATTTACTTGTGCATTCTCAGGGATGAAGAGCCGGATCTCGTCTGATGGGAATGAAGGCCTGTTATCGTTGACATCCTCCACAATGATTTTTACTTTAACAAGCTGGAAATATTGCTGGGGCAGAATGAACACATCTAAAAACAGGAAACACCCCTGGCCTTCGACGTTTTCCACACAGAGTATCTCTCTGTCAATTTCATTAGCGGACGTGTACAGCTCCCCAGTTGTGTTAATTAGGCTCACATACTGTTCACTGATCTTCTTTAAAGCCAGGCTGAATATGAAAGGGGGGTCTGCTGAGAGGTCTAACTTTAAGTCCACACCGATAGACCCAATCAGGGTTCCCTTTGGTAATCCTTCTTTTATTTTGTAGATGACTTCTCTTGCTTGGCTGAAATTTGAAAAGCAGGATAAAGGCCTGATGACATTCAATAGGATGCACAGCCCCTGAAATAAATGAAAAAGAAACAATGACACACGTACTGTAAAACAAAAATCAGGTCATTTTCTTTTCTATAAAATGGAAGTGCGATGCAAAACTTAGCAAACCGTAGCAAAACTTACCATTAAAAAATAGCTAATACAAAGTAAACGTTACATATAGGCCTATACTTATACTTATATCCTCAAGCACACCTCTGTCAAAAGATATCTCCACTCAATAGCAAGTACCAGTTTGGTCCAAAATCATTTCCAGGAGAAGCAAAGAAAAACAAGTGGACCCCCCTCCCCTTGTCGCTCTCACAGAATCACTTACCCATAACTTTCCTTGTATGCTGGGACGATCTTGGTTGGACATGTTTCTACACATTTGCCCTAAAAACTGAATAAGGAGTTAGATCTGAAGCTCTGAATTCATTTTTCTGTTGGATCAGGGAAGATCTCCGATTGCCTCCCCTGCAGAATCTAAACTGGCAAAGTCATTCACAGCTTAGAGGTTCTGGCCACACCCATTATGTAAATTATTCACGGCAAGAACCAATCAGTCTGATTGCTTTATATTCTCTACTTTATATTTAGTTTTTATTGATGCATATGTACAATATTCTCAAATAAAACATATATAACCTTTCATGAACATGTAAAAGTTTACAAAAGTTAAATGTTCTGTATTTTAAATTTGCAACCCCTTTATACCAGCAAAGATTGTATTTATTGTATTCACACATTGTCAGTAGTAAGTCACTCACACAGACACCCACACATATTCCACACAAATCTCTGTTTTAATGAACATATGGATCATGTTTTGCTTTTTCCAATTTTTTTTAATGCCATTCCTCATCCAGAGAAATAAACTGTGAAAATATAATATTCAATGTATTAAAGTAATTATAGTATAGAAAAAGGAATGGTACTGAGCGATCTTACAGTTACATAATGCATCAGATGTTCATTGCGCTCAGCTTAAGCAGTGATGTAATTTGGACCCGAATGATACTGAGTTTTCTGAAATTCCAGCACTTTCCCATCTCACAGATATTTTTATGCTAGCATCTCCAAATCATGAACTGCAGCTGCGACAACTTCAAAATCTACAAAATCCTCTGACAATTGCAATTATATATTTCTGTTATATTTGGATAAGTTTATTGGATTAACAAATCAGAGAAATAAGACTTTACTGAAAACATTCATAAATCAAATTTAAAATATTTAGAAGGATCCAGCTTTTTCTGGAATGTTCCCCTGTCCAGATTCATTTCTAATATGGCTTTAATCCCAGTAGTTATATTTAAAAGGATCGTAGTCCTTTACTTTCATCTTATATTTGGTCGTATGCTTTTTATCTTAAATATGATGTATATTTGCATAACAAAGCCGTAAAGAGCTGCCTATGCAAACCACATACCATTTGAGTTCCATCATCTGAATGAAATAATGTGGAAAAATATATTTCATACAAAATTATTGTTTATAAAATATTTATATTTTCTTAATTTAATATCAGATCAGCAATAACAACAATTAACTTTATAGTCAGAATTTCTCTTAGGTTCCCGCAAGACACAAATGACAGAATTTCTGCTTTTTTAAAGGGGGGAAGTCATTCCCCCAAAATCTTAAAATTGCTATACAAATTAATTCATACAAAATAGGAACCTCAATATTGGAGCCTTAATACCAAAAAAATACCACACCAAAAATCACCAAAGCAAGAAATATTCCAGTCTATGGGAATACCGCAGGCAGCGCTGGATCAGTCCTCCCAGATCATTAATTTGCCATCTGGTGTGTTGCGGAAATTTTAATTTCCACTCTACGGCTATTAATCTCTGTCCATGTCCATGTGTGGAATCCTGGATAGATCTTTGCACGTACCGGTGAGGCGCCTGGCGATTTAGGATGTCATTGCATTTTAAGCGAGAAATGAATGCAGCCAGTCAGTCACCATATAAGCGGTGGGTGGGAATATCTGACACCTGTTCCCACACAGCGGCCCCAAAATCAGCAAGATAACCGCCAATGAAATGCTCTTTCTGGTGGTTACAGCACGTGTTGTTCCCAGCGAGCTCGATCCCTTGTCAGTAAGTGAGCTGTGGCACCGCATCTCCCTCCACTTCTGACAGCAAGGGGAGCACACTTCCATTTCAGTGCAGTGACAATGAAAGTGAATGGTTGCCTCATTATTAATGCTCTTTTAAATGCATAATTTAAATGATGGACAACTGGGAAATATGCCCCAAATCCCAAGAGTTAATATTCCTAATATAGACTAAATGTATTTTCGTAAGAACTGGCCTAAGGTATTTGTTTATAGTTTCTCCTCTTTTCCTTATGAAAAGAATTTTAGAAGCAGTGTAAAATAATCACTCAACTGTAGCCTCATACAGCCCTCTGCTGGATGTCACCGGTATAGCTTTTTGTCTGCTATCAAGTCTCACAGAGATGGTGTCCTTCTGTAATATTGTATTTAATTGTAGGAAAAGTGCCATATATATATATATGGGGTGGCATGGTGGTGCAGTGGTTAGCACTGTTGCCTCACACCTCTGGGACCCGGGTTCGAGTCTCCGCCTGGGC
>JABFDZ020000039.1:24874654-24887509 GCA_019775955.2 Pollimyrus isidori | reverse complement strand
TACCTGGACCCCACACACACACACACACACACAAACGCACATTTCTTGTTTCTCCCTTTGCTTGAATAATATGAGATGAGAGGAACTGTTATGGCAAATTAAATAGAATTAAGTAAAAACAGCTTCATTCACCTCTGTCATTTGTGATTTCTGTGCCCAGCTCCTGGTGGACCTGTCTGTGGATCAGTGTGGATGGGCGTCACTGACAGCTGGCCCCGGGGGTAATTAGAGCATCAGGGACAGCTTTGCGGCCAACTGTGTGCACAGTTCCAGGCCCTCACATGCAAGCCTTGTTTTCTGCTGCTTTGTACTGCTTGCATAGACATTATAACAATACGACACAGACAAATTGCTGTTGCGCCTCGTGTCTTCCCTGTGCTCCCATAGCCTCTATCTTGGAACCTCTTTTTTTTTGGTGGACTTAGAAGAAAAGGGGGAGAGAACCCCAAGTGTTTGAAGCAAGACTGGGAAGATTATCAAAGGGCTTTGTGTGAGGAAGTTTTGTCTTGATTCCATCTGGTACTGGGAAACGGTTGAAAGAAACAGAGGAGGACCAGTCCGAGTTCCAGAAGCCTGGGCTGAAAGCACCTTGTGGGGAGAACTCGACAACGGAAGCCCAGAACAGGAAAAGATGAAGCTGACTCCGTAGCAGAACACACCCAGGGAGAATAGAGGCACGATTAAAACAAGGAGCCATTGGGGGACATTCAATTGCATTAAAGGGCAAAATATTAGTATTGTAGTAGAAATATCTTAATGAAGATTAAAATATATGAATGTATTTCCTAACTGCACAACACACTCGCTTCAGTCGTGACATTACATAAAGAAAGTATTGAATCTGGAGCTGACTGTGAGGGATGGAAATGTCAGGCCTCATCTGGGTTCACTTGGCACCTCTCTCTGTACTTTCTCTGGGTGTCAGATACAAGCTTATTGTTCTAGCAGGTACATCAACTTACATCTTTGATTGCACGTACAGATTTTTTTTGACATTCCTTTTCAATTTTTATGTGAAATTCAATTATAGAACATGCAGGTTGCTCTGTGACCTTCATTTCGGCTGCATCGTGCGGCAAACTCACAGACAGACAACAATGCCGTGCTGGAAAATCTTCTCACTTGTTTAAAACATCGCAACTATTTTTTATCCTTGTTAACACTTGGAAAGCCTATACAATGGTGTAAATGATCAAAAATGGCTTTGAAAATTTACATATTTTGCATGTCTGTAGGCTGTCTACTGTGATACATACTGTACACTGGGCAAATGAAAGAAATTAAAAGTTTATTTAAAAAGAGACTAAAAGTTGAGACTGAATGTGACAGAGGTATGGAGATCTACAGTAAAGTCTGTACTGGAGTATACAGAAGTGTAGGGGAATCAGTGTCTGTGTGGAAGTGCGCTAACATTCTGCAATGTGGGTGCACTCACTTTGGGTTCGCCCGTGTTTCAGGGCCATAGAACTTTCCGGAACATTGCCTCTGCAGCAAGTGTTTCTGTTTTCGTTGCTTTGTTTTGTCAGGAAACGCACAGCCGTTCAGATGCCTCCAGAAAACGTAGCTCATTTAAAAGAAAACCACTTCTGCTTCCTGTGTACTTGGGCAGCCTGGAACTCAGAAGATCAGGTCTGATGTAGGCTAGTTTAACAGCTGGGGGGGTCTTTGCAGAGTCCAAGCCAAAAAAGGCTGGGAAGGCAGAACTTTCAGAAAAAAAAACTGAAAACTGCTTGTCCCTGGCAGTCACAGGAACACAGGTTTTTCACTTGGGTAACATACCACAAGGGCCCAAGAGGCTTATTAAGAATCCTAAGTAGAAAAACAGCAGATTTTATTTGAATCCCCAAGGTGGAATTTAAGATAATAAGATTAGATTACTTATAGGAGGTGCCCATGGTTTCTCGGAAGTGTGCTATAATTTTCTAGCCTAATAATCCAGTTATTATTGCTCTTCTGCTTCCTGCCAGAGGAAGTTGTTTCTGCAGGCTAAAGTATGTTACACACTCACAGAAAACATTCCAAAAAGGCATGGCCTGTAATATTGCTGAAATATGAAAAACAAGTGTATGATTGATTCCTGTTTTGGGCCACATATTCATGTCCTCGTGTTTAACTGGCTCTTATTCTTTTATAAAATTAGACAAATCTTTATAGCAAACCTATTTTATTATGTCTTTAGGTGTTTTCTATTGTTCTAACAAAGATAAATTATTATTTTAATTTTTTTTACATCTCTTTACAGCACCATTTCTCTGGAATATGTGCTCATTTTAGCATGTCCCAAATGCTATGTATTCAACTTCCACAGTAAATATAAACTATAAAATTATAAAAACCAAAACTTATTCTTTATTATTTTGATACTTCCTTCTGAGAAAGAAACAAATCTGGTGAAACTTATTTTGTTTTCTGTAATTATGTAATATATTATATGTCCTCGCATTGGTTTTCCACCCTGTGAGCCTCTAGTTTCTTGGCTCCCTAAAATGATTACAAATCCATACAACCATTTCCACAAAGTGACATCATTTGTTTTTGGGGGGAAATTCAACTGGAAGACTCAGGTATGCTTTAACTGTCACTCTCTACTGAATTTTTCTAAATTTTATATTGCACACCCTTAAAGTTCCACCCTGTTAGTATATATTATGGGAAATATTTATTGAAAAAAATATTTTTAAAAACATGTTAAAAATAGCTATTTAAATGCTATTTATTAAAATTCCACATACAGTACAACAAAATGGGGACAAAAAATTCACAGACTCCATTATTCTGACATTGTACTCTTCATAAAATTTAAACTGTTAATGCTACAAGAATAAAACTCTTATCATAGCAAAAGGGACACATTGTATACCAGGAAAATTCAGTATTGTTTGACTTGTACATTATTTAAACTCTGTGATTACCATGTACTGTACATGGCGCAAATGGATGAATGATTTTGTAATTGTATCGTCAGATCTGTGACCACATGTTTTGAACATTTGGATGAAAAGAGGAGCTGAGCTGTAAATTCATTACCGAGGATGGGAACAAGTCACTATTTGGTCAATCCAAGTCAAGTCTCAAGTCAAGACATTGCGGTTAGAGTCAAGCCTCGAGTTATTTGTCCATGAATCCAAGTCGAGTACAAGTCATGTCCAAGGGCTCTCTTTTGACGATATAATGCAAAACATATAGCACAAAGCGGAGCGAACAGTTATGAACGTGTCCAAATCCATATTACTAATTTGACGGGGGAAAAATCAAACTTTGCACCAGCAAAAGGTGTGTTTTGGACGTTAGAAATGGCGCCAGTTAAGACTCTGATGCCGCCTCGCTTTTGAAAGGTGGCGGCGCATGGTCTACTGCGGATCGCTATTACAACGGCATGTTTGCAGACGTGCTCGGGCGTGAAGTGAAAATGCACAAGCACATAATCTGCAGGAGCAGCACTGTTTGACCTAAGCCAGTGATCCTCAATGTGTGGCACGCGTCCCATCTGTGCTAAAAAGCATAGTGAAACCAATTTCCTGCCATAGTGGCATAAATGCATATAATATAAATATGGATTTTTGCTATGCTTGTATTTCTTCATACGGGGAATGTGTACCAGTTATGTGCCCCCATGCCGGGGAGGGCGGTGGTGGTGAATGAAAGCTTTCAGATTTGTAAATAATCTGTAGGGTTTGCCAACTAGCCCAACACTCTTCATACAGCTAATCTTGGGTTTATGATGGCATAGTATAAATTTCCCGTGCAATTTTTAGCATGAGCGTGATGGTCAGAAAGTGTCAATGTCATGCCTGATGCGTTGTGAGTTGGCAACCCTGAGGTTGAGATCCACTGACCTAAGCCTTTCGGAGTGAAGCAGGCGTGGGATGTTAGTAGTGAGTGTGTCCTTGTTTCCTGGCGTCACCAGATCATCCGCGCAGTGCTGAAACTGGTATAATGAAATCAGAAGATTGGGAAAACAGAAGCTCACTGAACAGGAGCAGCGGCTGGAAACAGGGACTCAGTTATGATTGTCTGTCTTTTTGTTTTAATTTTTGGTCTGCAGTCCACAAAATATAAATTAAAATCCATTCTTTGTTCAAACAAAACACATCCTGCAGTTTTTATGGTGTTTTAAAATGTTGAAGTAGGGCTGTTATTTTTCTACGTCTCACAAGTACATGCTTAATTCTGATAATGAACTCTGATAATGAAGGTTTATTTTTATAATATGGCTTGTATTATATATTTTTCCCTATGGTGTTTCATTGATCAGTATGATTATGTGAAAGGACCACTCATACTCTATAATAAAACATATATAAATGAATAACATAGCAACTTCACTTCAGTCACATATCTGTATCAATAATGAGCGTCATGCACCTGCACGTTTCTAAAATGCGCTGCTTAAATACCGTTTAGCAATGCGCCACTGACTTTAGACGTGGTTTTTGATGAGATTGTGCTGCCTTAAAGTATCAATGCGCTGAAAATGTGCATGGCCACACCTCATTCAAAAAACACCACTCCTACAAGTGGAAAGCGGTTGCAAAATAATTTACTCTTTTGATGACCTGCACGCGTGACATGAAAATGAGCGATTTGCTGGTACAAAACTAGCAAAAGCCCTTTGTGTTGCACTTTGTGCTGGTGGAAAATAGAGCCCCAAGTCTTTCTATCTTTTTTGCTATAAAGTTACAAGTCATCAAATTTGTGACTTGAGTTCAAGTCATGTTGTGAGTCATGTAACTCGAGTGTCTACCTACGGCTGTTTTTTTTTTTTTACCTTTAGTGATTAGAAGTTGCCGCAGCAAAAACCTGCCACGGTACATTATAGGAAACGTTCTTTATAGGCAGAGAGAGGTTGAAAAGAGAGTGTCCATTCACGGTTGTCCTCACACAGATTTTTTTGTCTATGTATGTGCAGAGAATGATGCAACTTTCCAACAAACTACACTATATTGCCAATAGTCTTGGAACACCGCTGCAAATCATTTAATTCACCGTGGTACTGTAATAGGATGCCACTTTCACAAAGTGTATTTGTGAAATTTCCTCACTACTAAATATTCGACGGTCTACTGTTAGTTGTATTATAACAAAATGTAGCAATTCGGAACAACAGTAACTCAGCCACGAAGTGGTAAACTATGTAAAATCACAGAGCAGGGGCACTGTATACTGAGGCGTGCAGTGTGCAGAAGTTGGCAATTATCTGCAGAGTCAATAGCTACACACCTCCAAACTTCATGGGACCTTCAGATTAGCTGAAGAACAGTGCATAGAGAACTTCTTGGAATGGGTGTCCATGGCCGAGCAGCTGCATCCAAGCCTTACATCACCAAGTGCAATGCAGTGGTGTAACGCACGCCGCCACTGGACTCTAGAGCAGTGGAGACATATTCTCTGGAGTAAGGAATCACCAATCTGATGGACAAGTTTGTGTGTTGGTGTAGGGTTGTTTTTCAGGGGCTGGGTTTGGCCCCTTAGTTCCAGTGAAAGGAATACTGCAGCATTCAAAGCCATTTTGGACAATTTCATGCTTCCAATTTCGTGGGAACAGTTTGGGGAAGAGGCCCCTTCTTGTTCCAACATGACTGTGGACCAGTGAACAAAGCAAGATCCATAAGCACAAATATGAGTGAGTCTGGTGTGGAAGAATTTGAGTGGCCTGCACACAGCCCTGACCTCAGCCTGTTAGAACACCTTTAGGATGAATTAGAGCAGAGACTATGAGCCAGGCCTTCTCGTCCATCATCAGTGTCTGACCACACAAATGCTCTCCTGGATGAATGGTCAAAAATTCCCATAAACACATTCTTAAACCTTGTGGACAGCCTTCCCAGAAAAGTTGACACTGCTATAGCTACAAAGCCTGGGCAAACTCTAGTTTAATGCCCATGTATTAAGAATGGGATCCCATTAAATTTTGTGTGTGTGTAAAGGCAGGTATACCAATATTTTTGCCAATATAGTGTATCTCAGGAGACCTTGAATTTAGCTAATTGAAAATGCAGAGAGCAGAGAACTAATCCATTCATCCATTTTCTGAAGCGGCTTATCCTGCTCAGGGTCACAGGGGGTGCAGAGCATATTCCTGAGGCTATAGGCATGGAACAACCCAGGATGGGGCACCAACCCATTACAGGGTTCACTCACACACCATTCTCTCGCACACACCTATCAGCAATTTGTCAGGTCCAATTAGTGACTTGAGTCCGTGTTGAGTCATGAGTCGGAGACTCGAGTCCCCACCTCTGCTGATCACTACTTGGTGGTGAGTTGGATCAGCCTGGAGGACGTGTTCCAACTTTCAAGGGATCATACTCCATGTTGTACTGGAGAGGGGGGTCTGTCCCTAGGTTGAACCACAGATCCAGGAGGAACAATGTGGAATTTGTGCTGCTTGCAATACTGCACCAGCTCTTCACCTTACAAGGATATGGGAGGATTCATGGTAGTTGTTCCATCCAGTCCACATGTGTTGTGTTGACTCAGACAAAGGCATATGACTAGATCCTTTGGGGAGATGCTTTGTGAATATGGGGTCTGAGGTCCGTTGTTCTGGGTCATTTGGTTTCTGTATAACTGGAGTGAAAGTTTGGTTTGCATTGCCAGCAGTAAGTCAGACTCATACCTGGTAGGTGTTGAACTCTTTTAGGGATGCCCTTTGTCACTGATTCTGTTCATAACCTTTATGAACAGATTTTCTCGCCAGAAATTCTTGATTTCTGGCTATTTCCTGTGCCAATTTTCTGTAACATCCATCTAATTCACGGGCATGGTGAGTGTGGAGCATTTCCTAAGGAGCAGAGGAAGAAGTAGAGTGCTGGTCCATAACATGCCATGAAGACAGACTGATTCACTCCTACTTATAGACCAACGAGAACAATTCTAATTAGTCATTTATTAAAATGTCCACTGTTCTTTTACAAATGAGACAAATGCAAAGAAGTTGGAGGGACTTTTTCACAATAAAATTGCAAAAATGTATAAAAAGCTTTAGCTTCATGTGTTGAAAACATTTTACATATAACTGTAAAAATATTATTAAAAAAATATTCTTAAAAATGGGATGTCCCCTGCCTTATACAATTAAATTCAGTATTATTTGTGTAGCACATTTTCAGAACATTATATTGTTTCCAAACACTTTACAATATCCTTGCCCAAAGCCAGAAGTGACAGTGGCAAGGAAAACACCCTAGAAGGAAGAAACCTTGGGAGGAACCAGATTCCAAGGGGGAGCCCATTTTCCAGGGGCTGGCGGAGGAAGTCACATGAGCAAGATGGCAAATTTCCAATTCACACTGTCCCAATTTTAACATTTGGGACTCGAGGCGGGGGGGGCAGGCAAGTAATGGCAGGCAGGTGCTGGTGCTGCTTCAGATGGCAGGATGATCAGTGGTACAGCAGCGGGCAAAGAAGGAGAAACGTCACAGGCAGATGGGCGAGTCGGTCGGACCGACGCCACAGGTAGTGGAGATGTCGCAGGCAGCAGGCTTGGCAGAATACCTTGATAATTTGGGGTCTCCAGGCAGGACACCCCAGGCAGAACACCCCAGGAGGAGTTGGAGAAATAAAATGTGCAACTAGCCAAAGTGGGGGTGACTGGAGGCAATGCAAAAAGTTAGGTGAGTGCAATATGTAAGCTCCAGGTGTTATAGATATGGCAGCATAAGTAGGAGGGAGAGGCAAGTAGCAATGCAGGCCTGGGGAGTCCCTGTATGTCAGCACTCCAACTCTACAAGGGGGTGTTGACCCTGCATCAGCCTTACGGCTCTGGGAAATGCATAAGTAGGTATTCTGTTTATTTTTATTTTTTTATTGTATAGAACTTGCTTTCTGAATTATACATTAAGTCATGTAATAGGCATGGCGGCTCAGGGGTGTCACTGGGGCCTCAGATATCCACCACTGCGGTGTTGAACCTGCTGATCGTTATTCGTTTGTGGAGTTTGCATGTTCCCTCTGTATTGTGCAGGTGTCCTCTCACAGTGCAAAGCCAGGTGGTTCTGCCGGCTGGCATCTCTAATCTGCCCATTGCATGTGTCTTTATGCCCCGTATAAGAACCTGGTCTAGTGCGTCCTCCGTCCCATACCCTGTGCTGCCCATTAACTCTCTGAAGTCAGCAGTTCCAGGATAAAATGGAAATCTCACCAAACAAACTCTCTGCGAGTTTGTCATAGAGACATTGAAGGGTCTACTTTTTAAATATATACAGGTAGAAACTAAATATATTTTTAAAGCTTTGTGGAGAGAATGAAAAGAACAGGAGTTGCTGATTCAAGTGTCTAAGTCATGAAGCAATGCTCATCACCCACCCATTTGCAAATAGTGCTATTCATATGGTGACGTCATAATCTGGCAGTCCTTATTGGGTCAAGAAAACATGTTAAAATGCCCAATTTGACTTTCATTTGAAGATTGCATGTCCGGATTGTGTATACGCTGACTGAGCAGCTGCAACCCTTTATTGGTATAGACAATGGAACTATTAGAATATTGATGTTTTAAGACAAGCTTACGTTTGAAGACTTCATTCATAGTAAATATTACAGAGGTTAAGTGTTGTAAATTTAACTGACAAAAGATACAGGTATCATTTAATGTAACCTTAATATAACCCATCTTAATTTGGTTTCCATAGTCAAGGTTTAATTAATTTGACTAAATGTTATTAATCAAGAAAACAAATGCATTCACTACAATAATCTTTATCTTTTAACACCCAAAATAATGGTTTGACTTGGTAAGACTTGTGTCTTAGAGAACATTTATTAGCAAATAATGTTCATCATGATGATCTTCAGTTATGCAAATACCTCATCCTTCAAGCATTCATAGCTGTTATCCTGATAAAATATACCACACAATTTGCCTGCAATCACACTCTTAAAATGAAGACATTTTTTTGACAAATAACCATTAAATTGTTTTTACCAGGTTTCCCTCCTAAATTTAAATAAAAGTATAGCAAAAATTCAACACAATTCAAGACAGTTTTAATTAATCTATTGCCACAGCAACTACAGCCATATGTTGGCAATAATATGCCCAGCTTGTATGATAGTCATTGAAAAAATCAAAAATCTGGATAACAGTAACCCTACCTGCTAAATTACTGTGCCACTTGACAAACAATAATGGTTATCATTATTAGATCTGTCCATCCATCTTCCTGCCTCTTATTTTGTACAATTACGGGGAACACCCTGTACAGGATGCTAGTCCGTCACACGCAATGCATCCATAATCAGATACTCCGGGGAATTTACAGATCCTGTTTAATCTAACTTCATGTCTCTGAGTGCAGGAGAAATCTTACAGAACACTGGGAGAACATGCAAGTGTTCACATCAGAGATGCAAGATCGAGATCCCATATACAAGAGTCGTCAGGCCACCGTGCTACTCACTGAGTAGTCACCACTGTCATTGGAATATACTCCTTTATTCATTAGATATGACTAAAGGGCTACACCGGGAATCCTTCATTTTTTGGAAAAACAAATAATGCAGCATTTCTGAGGACACATTGCCAGCACAAAATGTAATGCTTCAGGTGTAAGGATGCCAAGGGAGAATAGTATGAGCGAAGATGTTTATAAACCTATATGGTTCCGTCTCGATTGTAATTAACATGAGAGCTTTGGTCGTAACGTTGGAAGAATCCCAGAATTCACATCTAAACCTAAATTATTCAGCCTCATGGGGAAGCCGATGGATGGGAATGGCCAGGACACATTGTCATTTGGTTCATTATGTTTAAAAAAGTGCCATACAGAAGCATAAATAGTAATTCACAATATTTCTTTTACTTTATTAAAGGCTAATACCGAAAGAGAGAATATTTTGAGTTGCACTTTCAATTATTGTAAGGCTTCTGTTAGTACAACCAATTTGCCAAACAGAGTTTAGATTTACATGACTATATAAGAAAGGCTTCCCAAATTTCATCACACAAAAGTAAGGTCGACCCACTAGCCACTTCATAAAGTACATCTGTTCAACTACTTGCTGAAGTAAATATTGAGTCAGCCAGTCATATGTCAGCAGCACATTGAATAAAACATGCAGATACAGGTCAGGCACTTAAGTTAATGTTCACATGAAATATCAGAATGGGGAATAAAGGTTATTTAAGTGACATTGAATATGGTGTGGGTGTTGGTGCCAGATGGGCTGGTATGAGTATTTCAGAAACTGCTGATCTACTGGGATTTTCATTCATGCATAGCAGCCTCTAGGGCAAAAAAAGAAAATACATACAGTGAGCAGTGATTCTCGAAATGCCTTAAAGTAGCGAAAATGGCTTGTTGATGGCGGAGGTCAGAGAAGAATGGCCAGGCTGGTTTAAGCTGATAGAAAGGCAAAAACACATCAAATAACCACTTTTCACAGCCTTGAGGCAGATGAGTTATAGTGGCAGAAGACTACAATGGCGGCCACTCTTGTCAGCCAAAAAACATAAAACTGATGTTACAGTGAGCACGAGCTCACCCAAATTGTAAAATTGTAAGATTGGAGAAACGTTGCCTGGCCTCGAATTTGGAATTCCATGGTCCCACCTGCGTTATATCAACGATTCCGTCACCTGATCTCAATCTGACAGAGCACCTATAGAATGTGTTGGAACTGGAGATTTAACATATCTGCAGCAATTCTGCGATACTGTTATGTCGACATGGACCAAAGTCTCTCAGGAATGTTTCAAGCACCTTGCTGAATCTATGCCATGAAGAATTAAGACAATTCTGAAGGTAAAGAGGCGTCCAACCCAGTCCTAACAACTGGGCTGGTACCTAGTGCACACTTCTGGGCAGCAGGGATTTCCTCCATATTCTCTAGTTTCCCCCCATAATCTAAAATCAAGGTGAAGTGGAGTTTCCAAAATGTCTGTAGGTGTGAATGGTATACGGGTCTCGCAATAAGTTGGCACCCCATCCAGGGTTATTCCCTGCTTTGTGTTTATTGTTTCTGAGATAGGCTCCGTGAAACTATGTAGGACAAGTGATAAAAAAAAAATGAATGAATGAAGTAAACTGATACAATATCAATATCCATGTCTCTCATTTGACAAGTTTTGAAACTTGATTGGCGTCATGACACATTATGTGAGTAAATATTTTGTGGTCAGTAGTGGACCATAGTACGTTAAGAACGTCAAACAAGAACATATATATATATATATATATATATATATATATATATTCTACTTTTTGGCACAAAACAGCTGGCACGGAACAGAACAATTGCAAAAGACTGGGGTGACTTATTGGTTGTGTCTCCATGGTGATTGATCATTAGCTCCTGGCCAGAGCACTTTTCGAGTAATAAAGCCTAGCTTATTGTAATTAGGCGATTTACTTTATTAGAGTAGAAATAGAGTCAGCTTGATAGTATTAGCTGTAGGTTTGTTCGGGATCTTGGGGAAAAAAAGTGGAAAACGAACGTTTAATAAAGGGAACTTTATGGTGTACCTTTTCAGTAATAAAGTCCGTTCATGTGCCCCACTTCAGTACAAGATCTGGAAGTAAACTCTGCTCTTCATAAAGGACAGCGGACTTTCTCAATTTCACAAAAAAGGAGCCATTTAACAGAATGCTTTTTCAACAGTGTGGATGAGGCAAAATGAAGCTATCGTTTCATTAGTATTATCAAGGCACCACCAGTGCAGAGCCTGATCAGGAATGGCCACCAGTAGGTGTGAGTGCATCTGCACGCACAGTGAGGCAAAGACTTTTGGAGGATGGCCTGTGTGAAGAAGGGCAGCAAAGAAGTAACTTCTCTCCAAGGAAAAACATCAGGGACAGACTGACATTCTGGAAAAGGTACAGAGATTGGGCTCCTGAGGATTGGGGTAAAGACATTTTTTCTGATGAATCCTCTTTCTGATTGTTTTGAGCATCCAGAAGAAAGATTGTCCCGAGAAGAAAAGGTGAGCGCTACCATCAGTGCTGTGTTATGGCAACAGTAAAGCATCCTGAGACCATTCATGTGTGGGGTTGCTTCTCAGCCAAGGGAGTGGGCTCACTCACAATTTTGCCTAAGAACACTGCCATGAATAAAGAATGGTACCAAAACATCCTCCGAGAACAACTTCTCCTTACTATCCAAGAACAGTTTGATGACGAACAATGCCTTTTCCAGCATTATGGAGCACCGTGCCATAAATCAAAAGTGATAACTAAGTGGCTTAGGGAACAAAACATCAACATTTTGGGTCAATGGCCAGGAAACTTAACACCAGACCTTAATACCATTGAGAATTCAAGAGGAGGGTGGACAAACAAAACCCCACAAATTCTGACAAACTCCAAGCATTTATTATGCAAGAATTGAATGCAATCAGGATTTGGGCCAGAAGTTGATTGACAGCATGCCAGGATAATTGCAGAGGTCTTGAAGAAGAAGGGTCAACTTTGCAGATATTGAATCTTTGCATAAACTTAATGCAACTGTCAATAAAAACCTTTGGTACTTTTGAAATGCTTGTAGTTATACTTCAGTATACCACAGACATATTTGACAAAATATAGAAACACTATATATAGCTATTCATCACAGTTTGTCTCCGTCAATCCTGTTGTGTTCCCGATTAGCCAACAGAGGTCTCTGCTAGCCTTCCTGTTTCTCCCCCATCTTGTTCCTAATTACTCTCACTTGTTCCCTCTTAGTGTCTAGTTGTTTATGGCTTGCACCTATCCCTCTTGTAGCCCTTGTTTTCAGGACATACGTGTGTCTGCCATTGGCCAAGGAACATTATATGCATGTGTAGGATCACACAGGCCCACAGCCAGTGTTTATGGACACTGAGAGAGATGCTGAGATCTCCCTTTGTACCTTGTCCACCCAGGGCTCCTCTTGAGG